>JAHQIW010004486.1:0-301060 GCA_019055375.1 Parelaphostrongylus tenuis | reverse complement strand
GACATTCTCCGAATGCTCCAGTTACGACTATCTAGGTCGTGAAATCAACATGATGAACGACGTAGCTCCAGAGTTGAGCAGGAGGAAACGAGCGGCTTGGGGAACGTTCAAGAGCATCGACGATGCAGTGACAGAGGACAAAGAACATCCGACTCCGTGCCCACCTTTTCGACTCGACAATTATCCGTGCCCTAACGTATGCAGCAGAAACCTGGTCGCTACGTAAGCAGGATGAGAGATCACTTGGCGTTATCGAAGGCGCAGTCGAAAGGTCGATGCTAGGAGTATCTCGTATCTCGCAAATGAGAGGAAAAGGCATCCGAAGTTCCGACCTACGTCAACGATCGAAAATCAGAGACGCCGTTCTACACGCCAGGATATCGAAAATACGGTGGGTCGGACACGTGATGCGCTTCAACGACAACCGATGGACGAGAGCCGTTACCGACTGGATTCCTCGGGACGTCAAGCGCTCTAAAGGAAGACCACTGACCCGTTGGTCCGATTTCTTCACGAAAGCGATGGAAGAAAGATATGACGCTCAGCGAATCCCTAGAGCAAGGAGGACCCACTGGGCTACTCTTGCACGCGATAGGGAAAAATGGAAGAGTTGCTGGTACCCGCTCGAGTCACTCGACGATCAACGGGACGACAGGTGATACAGGTGATTACATACATACTATAGGGTTGGCCCATTCTTGACTTCACACTAAAGTTTTACTTAGTTTTAAGTTCTGTTTGAAAGTGGTTACACAAGAAAGGGACGGATGGAATATGTGCTGAGATCCGCACAACTAGTGAGGACGGACCATGAAAGTAATCCAAGTACGCAGTTAAAATTGGGTAATTGCCGAAAACTGTGGTTTGTTGGAGATTGTTCTACTAGCGTGGAGAGACACTTGGATAGGGGCTGCAGCACCACTGGTCGCCATACAGATGAAATGGGCTATCGTAAGTGATGTCTCGATGGCTACCTCATGTACTGACTGACCAACTCACATGGCAGAGTCGGCTCGCCACGACCTGAAGAAAGTAAGACGAACCGCGGTACCACTGCACCGTATAGCCTTGATTTTGTTTCATTGGCTTATCATCTTTTCGGCACTGTGAAGCAGCATTTGCACGAGAAGAGATCTTGAAGACTACAACCAGCTCGAAAGTGACCTCACCGATTTCTTTGATCGTCAGTCCCAAGTTGCGTATCGTTCGGTCATTGGCGAATTACTGTTCAATTGATTTCTTCAAATAAATAATTATGGAGTTGACAAAAGTGTCGAAATTAGAAAAAAAATATATACATGTACATATACATGTATATGCATGTATGTATATGTATACAAATACATGTATGCATCTATATATGAGTACATATATACGTGTACGTGTGCATTTATATATGAAATTACATACATATGTACACATATATACATGCATACATGTATGTGTATACATATGCACGTATTTCATGTATATACACATATATGTATACTTATATAAGAGAATAGGAGCGCGTGCAGCGCAGTGGTTAAAAGTGTTCTGTGACAAACACGTAGTCGATTAATTAGTGCGTTCAACGGTTCGATCACGCGTTCATAACTCTCCAAGCAATCCGTCTATCTGGGATCGGCGAATTGCTACCAGGCTTGTCTGGCAGAACAGCAGCACTGACTTGATACATCGGTAGATCACCACGAGCCATTACAAAGGGTACATATCCATTAAATCATCTCAAACGATGCTACATGGAGGACGCATGCATAACGCATCCTTCAGGGAGTTACCAACGCCGAGAGCTTCACAGCGTTATACATGTATACATACAAGTATCAACCTGTATCACCTGTCGTCCCGTTGATCGTCGAGTGACTCGAGCGGGTACCAGCAACTCTTCCATTTTTCCCTATCGCGTGCAAGAGTAGCCCAGTGGGTCCTCCTCGCTCTAGGGATTCGCTGAGCATCATATCTTTCTTCCATCGCTTTCGTGAAGAAATCGGACCAACGGGTCAGTGGTCTTCCTTTAGAGCGCTTGACGTCCCGAGGAATCCAGTCGGTAACGGCTCTCGTCCAGCGGTTGTCGTTGAAGCGCATCACGTGTCCGGCCCACCTTATTTTCGATATCCTGGCGTGTAGAACGGCGTCTCTGATTTTCGATCTTTGACGTAGGTCGGAACTTCGGATCCTTTGTCTCATTTGCGAGATACGGGATACTCCTAGCATCGACCTTTCGACTGCGCGTTCGATAACTCCAAGTGATCTTTCATCCTGCTTACGTAGCGACCAGGTTTCTGCTGCATACGTTAGGGCAGGGATAATTGTCGAGTCGAAAAGGTGGGCACGGAGTCGGATGTTCTTTGTCCTCTTCACTACATCTTCGATGCTCTTAAACGTTCCCCAAGCCGCTCGTTTCCTCCTGCTCAACTCTGGGGCTAGGTCGTTCATCATGTTGATTTCACGACCTAGATAGATGTAACTGGAGCATTCGGAAATTGTCGTTCCGTTGAGCGTGAATGGGGCATTAGAAACCCATCCGTTCCTCATGAACATTGTTTTCGTTAGATTCAGTTGAAGACCGATCTTTCCACAGGCGTTATCGAAAACAGTCAACATTCGTTCCGCTTGGCTGATATTTGGTGTTATGAGAACGACATCGTTGTTACTGTTTTTGGCATTTTGATATCCAACGTGTAGCTTGCCAGGCTCTAAAAGTGGGGGCTGGGTACTCACGAGTAGCTTGCCAGTCTCTTCGGAGGAGCAGGAGGAGTTACTGTTGGAGGCGACTCCTAACCGCCTCCCATGTACTTCCCAGCCGCTTGATTGCAGGCTTTTGGCCGACTTGACTCGTAGAAATAGAGTTTTTGTCAAGTCGGCGCTGCAGAAGTAGGGAGCTCGTCCCCTGAATCCACCTGCGTCTCTGGGAAGCACATGGTCGCTTTTGATTCGCGTTTTGTTCCCTATCCACCACCTGGGGACGCGCCACGTGCCCTCGCGACTAACCGGGCGGGATCCCTCAAAGAGGGAGGTCCGTGGACATACAAGTATACATATGGATATATATGTGCATATGCTAGGATATAGTCTTAGTTCTTTTCTGCAGTGTGCGAGTCCCAGTATTTCTAGCATCCAATCAGTTTTCTCGCATTCATAACTAGATTGAGAATTTCACCTTCCTTACTAACAAACAAGGAAAAGAGTGTTCAAGCACATTTTGCAATCTCGAGTATAGCCATGGCGTTCGTTGTTGACTGCCGTAGAGTGTAGAGGGGTCGGGAATCGATGTACCACTCAAAAAGAGCTAGGGAACGCCACAGCCAGACTGTCCTCGACATTGCAAGAAGACGTGCTCATCCAGTATTCTATGACGTTCAAGAAGTAGACGAAAAAACGATTGAATGCTAGAAGTACCGAGAACCGCACAGTGAAAAAAAAATACTGAGAAGAAGGATAAATGTTTAAAAAGTATATGCACTTGTACAATCACTAATAAGAAGAAAGCTTAGCACTAGATTCCTTTCAAGAACAAATGCAGCGTCTCAGCTCGATCGCATGCTGGGCCAACTAATATATACAGCGATTTCTTTAACATATTAAGCCTTCCATCGGTTGAAGTAGGGGAAACAGTTTTGACTGTCTAGGTTGAAAAAATCCTTCTGATACATTGAACTGACAATCACGAAACCTATGATCGCCCTACCACAACTATCACAAAATTCTAAGAAAATTGCAGCTGCTAGAATTCAACGATATCAATGAAGAAGCCCAAAATTTTCAACTTCATCTAAATAGATAGGCATGTCACAAGATATGAAGAGAAGATACGACAGATTTGGGACAAGAACGGACAGCAATTCCTTCGGCACATGAATCAAACTACGCCGCATTTCTAGAAATGACTGAAACTAGTGACGTTTGTGGAGGTGGTGGTGAGTAGTAGTGATAATCGATGCGGGTTTGAACCCTCCCACAATCTCTAGCAACAATTCAACGGACGCCCCAGGACGGCTATCCTCGACTTTCAAGGAGAGCTGTCTGACCAGTATTCTATGAGGTACATGAAAAAGATGAAACCGTCATGCAAGCGATTAATGCGAGAACAAAAATCGAATAGTGGAGATACTACGATCCCACACAGTGAAATGTGAAGATGGTTCATATGAAAACAAGAATAAAGAATTTTCTTATGTTTCTATTTCTTTTTTTGCAGTGCTATGATGTTTCAAATACACCTAAGAGAATTGAGTGGCAAACAGAATATTGAACTAAGTTGGAGTTGAAACCGCGTTTCACCCAGCCCAAGGGCACGTTCTACCACTACACCACAAAGGCCACCACTTCGCCACCGCTCATTTTTCGATGTATTGCCATAGCTTTGAACCCGGTTGAGCTAACAGCCATTGTGCTTATATAACCCAAGATATGTGCCTTACCCAACAAATCTGCTAAAGGTTGCTGGCTGATAGCTATGATAACAATATGTAGCAGGATGAGTGCTTGTGAAGCGGTGGGGTCTGTGGCTTAGCGGTAACACGTGCCCTCGGTATATGTGAGACGCGGGTTCAACACCTGCTTGTGGTTAGGATTTTGCTTACCACTCAATCCACTTAAATGTTTATACCTAAGGGAATTGAGTGGTGAGCAGAAACACGACCTTAGGCGGGAATCGAACCTGCGTTCCTTCCATACCAGGGACACTTGCTACTACCACCACACCACCGAGGCAGGTTTGCACGACCACCTCTTAGGTATATGCGAAACATCATAACACTACGAAAGATGCAAATAGAATAATAAAAAATTTTTCTTGAATATATTTAAAAAAAACTGTTTGAAAGCTGACCACAGTGCTGATACGCCTTTTCCCTAGCTTCGCACGGAACAAGCATTTGTTGAAATCGGATGGTTGAGAATCGGCGGCGTTCTTCGCTTGTGGCTTCGTACGACCATCATCTAAACGATTGAGGACAGTATCAACTGCTTTCGAACATCGTAGAATTTTGGCAGATTCAATGCTGTGCTCAGTTAATTATATTAAAACCTGACAAAGTACACGGTTATTGTGTACAAAAAAATACAACAGAATTCGTATCAGTGGTTAACGTTACGGCAGTTTTGCCTTCCTCGGAGCCGTTTTGCTGTTTTGTTATCCATCAAATACACCGCCTCGTCCATGTAAGATTCAGTACGGCTTGTCTACATATATAGTGGATAACGAAAGAACAAATCGGCTTCGAGGAAGGCAAGACTGTCGAGACGTTAGCCTCCGATACGAACTCTATTGTACCTAATTTGTACAAGATAAACGGGTATTGAGAACCTCGTCTTCGATGAAATAAAAAAAACTCGGTTTTTTTCAATCAATGCCGAAGTTAATCGATAATCGATCTTGGGAACTGTAACAAAAAAAATATTTACAGGATATTAGGTCGTTCCATAGGTCTTGGCACTAGAGCATCAAACACCAAACTTATTAACCAGAAGTAAATAAAATTATATGATTTTGATATCATTCATTTGCGCATTTTTCTGCGAACATTTTGGTACACAACTTGTCTACACTTGCTTCAAGATGGAGCTATCTTAGGAACAAATTCGCTTGCTACTCAAGCACCGAATGACGCAGAGGGAGAATGCTAGCGAAGCGGCGTGCAAGACTTATGGAGCTTCCTGTTAACGGCCCGAACGCGACTGATCCTCCAGACTGCTCTCTCCAGCTTCGAAATTCGCGAATCACTTGCTATGTGTCCTTTGTGCAAATCTGTCACTGCTTCAAGTTCCATTAGTCTTGCGCGCTGCCTCACTAACATTTTCCCTACGCGACATTCGTGCATGAGTAGCAAGCGAATTTGTTCCTAAGACAGCTCCATCCTGATACAAGTATGAGCAAGTTATTGCCGAGATGTTCGCAAGAAAATGCGCAATTGAACGACACCAAAATCATGTAATTTTATAAAATCAGCGTCTTAATCAATTCACTGATCCACCTTCATAGCTTTTTTTACTAAGCATTCCCGTACCTTTAGCACTGAATTTATTTATCCGCTTCTTCTTGAACGTCGTAGAAAATTGGTTGAGCGAGTCTCCTTACAGTCTCGAGGATAGCCTGGCTGTGCCGTCCCATAGGGCGCTATTGGTGGCTGCCGTAGAGAGTTGGTGGGGAGCTCAGCTTCAGGTACGCCGTTACGAGCATCACAGCAACTCGGCCACAAAGCCCTCGCAATTTTAACTACTTCCGGCTAATAAATTTGGTGTTTATTGCCCTAGTGCCGAGACTTATGGAACGGTCTAAAACAAATTACTTATGGAACGACTTAATAATTATGTAAGGGGTTGATCCTCGAGGCAATGACTAGACGAAAAGGCAACGTGCAAATAAAGAGGCTGCAAGGCCGAAACACATGTACTGCACAGTACAACTGCCATCTCAGACCATATGCATGGCTCAAAATTAACTAGTAGGTATACTGAAACTTTAGCGTGGTCCAGGGAAAAGATCGAATCGAAGAATTGATTGCTCTTTGGATTCTTTTTGATTAGAACGGAACAAATGAAAAACCGATTTCATTCGCTGGAGAGGAACTCTTCATAAGGGTATTAGTAACCATTCGAAAGTTGTGACTTAAAGCTACAGCCACACGTCACCGGTTTTTTCAAAACAACCCTTATAACGTTATAGCATCCAGATCAAAAATGTCTCACACTCTCCTCTCGACCTTCATTTTTATTAGGTGTATAAATCGCTGGAAGCCGAAAAGCATATAAATGTGTAGAGAAATTTCCATAGTATCTTAGTCCATCGCTTTATCCGGAGTTTCTTCGAAGCGGAGGAAAAATACCCAATTGAACAACGAAGTATGATCGCCCCGCCTCGCCCGCCCCTGCCACCCTTGCCACGGCCCTCGCCTTGCCGTATAGCCGGTGAACAACGTGCAAAAATGTGAAACTCAATAACATTTCTCCTGGTAAACCTTACTTCCCAAAAATAAGCACATTGCTAGGATGAGGAAACATTACGCTATCAGATGATTAGTAATAGTCTAAAGAAAAAGAACACTGCCGGCGTGATTTGGAGCACATCAAAAGATCAGAGGAGATCAAAAGATCAGGGGAGCTTTTCAAAAATCAGACACATTTTGAGCACTTTGAAGCTTGTGCTAAAGTTTGAGTACTAGCATTCCAAGAATGAAGTGTTGTCCAGCAAAATATAAGCGAGAAAACAGAGAAAAAAAAGTTGTTTTCTGAAACATGATTTTGAATGCTACAGCGTTATAGAGGGATATTTTGAAGAACTGGCCAGTAGCCTCAATTCTCAGCTTTCGAATGGCTACTAACACTCCTAAGAGACATTGAACCCACTTTAGTAGACAGATATTGGGTTCAAAAATCAATCGGAAATCATCTTTATTTGACCACCGATTGCGGTGTTATGTCGTTTAAATAAACCCAATGATGATGTAGAGTGGTGTGCAAAAACGTTTCGCGTCAGCCGGAATTTGGACCCAGATCTTACTCTTTCCGAGTAAGAGTGCAAAAGAGTGTAAAAATGAAGGTGCAAAACGAGCGTCGTGATGCAACGCTTTAACACATGCTCCCGGAAAGAGAGTAAGATCTGGGTTCAAATCCCAGCTGACGCAAACGTTTTTGCACACCACTCTACATCATTGGGTTTATCTAGACGACATAATACCGCAATCGACGGTCAAATAAAAATGATTTGCGATTGATCATTGACTTCTAGGAGAAGCGGCACCGTCCTCTTTGAATCGCTGAGTTGTGATCTCAACATAGCTATGAAGGCGACGAGAATATTCACACGGTTTCATTGTGACGTAGACAGATTTCGGTCCACCGAGACGAGCATCCATATACATCCTTCCCAACTGACTGAGAAACTCGTCATTGCTCAGGATCGTCATGGCTGTTCCTGAATCAAAACACGGGAAAACATTAAGGAATCGAAAAGAATTTTTTAGAAACTGAAAAGAAATCTTGTCCGGTGATTATTTTTGAGCCATGCATGTCAGTGGTCTACCAAACAGGGCTGACTTATAGAGCCCGATACACGTGTTTCGATCTTGCGATCTCGTCACTCGGGCAGTTACCCTTCCCGTCTTTCACTGGACATAGAGTGTAAAACGTTCGTCTTCGCTAACTCTTAGTGTGGGAACTGCAGCACCCACACAGGATTGGCAAAAGACGAGAAAGGGTAATTGCCCGAGTGACGAGATCGCAAGATCGAAACACGTGTATCGGGCTCTATAGGTCAGCCCTCTTCGATAGACCACTAACATGCAAGGCTCAAAAATAATCACCAGGCATATGATTGAATTTGAGGAATTTGAGCTGTGGTCTTAAGAAAACACTCGAAACGAAAGACATGAGAGACTTGTCGTTGAGGAAAAAAAACCGGACCCGCGACACTAAAAAGAACCCGTGCTGCCGGCCAAGTAGATCCGTTGATGAGGAATGGCTGAGCTTGAAGGGCACTAATGGTCTGTAAAATTACGTCGAATGTGGCCGATTCACGTACTATTGCACACTCTCCTGCGCTCGAGGCAAACAAGGAAATCACATGGCTTTTGTCTGGGATGGATCGTGGTGTAGGGGGTGATGGTCCGGCACAGGAGGGGAGGGGGGAGGGGGCCCTAGTTCTTTCTAAATGGTTTTCTGTGAAGGGGCTAAGGGGCGAACTTTCCCAGGAATTGCTGCTAACTGCGCGACCCTCGTAGATAAATCTATTTGGAACCGTAAACATGGGTAATTAAACTTTGGACTTTTATATTTATTAATTTGTAAGAGACATATTTTTTCACTTTTTTCTTTTTTAGTTTGGCTGATTTTGAGCATGGAGTTGTTTTTGATTTTTTAACTCGACTTTTTTCAAGGTTTTTTTTATTGTCTATTACATTTGAATTTCAACTTGTCTAGTTGAATTGTTAGTCGTCGGTCGACCATTGCTAACTATGCGGGTTTAGTGTTTTTTTTCGATTTTTTATTTGTGGATCGATCGCTCATTTCGAGTGTTTTATTAAGACCAAGCTCAAATTTTAATATATCATAATTAAAAAAAAAGTGCTGTGCAAAACGAGCGTCGGTGGTGCAACGGCTAGCATACGCTCCCGGAAAGAGCTAAATTTGGGTTCGAATCCCGGCTGACGAAAATGTTTTTGCATAGCATTCCACATTATTGGGTATACTATAACATCATACCACTGCAAGTGGCAGTCAAATAAAAAAGCATTCTGACTGATTATTTCATGATTATTATTTGATCCAACATGTCATGTGCTCTGTTAATGGGCTCTTCTGCGGCCCGATACACGTGTTTCGGCCTTGCAGCCTCGTCACTCTGGCAGGCTTTTCGCCCTTAACCAATCCTCTCGGAGCTCCCTACGTCACCCTATAAAGAGGTGGACGACGACGAATGATTTACACGATTGCCGTCAAGTGAAAAATCACTGTTCACCTGTCGCCCCGTTGATCGTCGAGTGACTCGAGCGCGGGTACCAACAACTCTTCCATTTTCCCTATCGCGTGCAGGAGTAGCCCAGTGGGTTTTCCTCGCATCTAGGGATTCGCTGAGGATCATATCTTTCTTCTATCGCTTTCGTGAGAAATCGGACCAACGGGTCTGTGGTCTTCCTTTAGAGCGCTTGACGTCCCGAGGAATCCAGTCGGTAACGGCTCTCGTCCACCAGTTGTCGTTGAAGCTCATCACGTGTCCGGCCCACCTTATTTTCGATATCCTGGCGTGTAGAACGGCGTCTCTGATTTTCGATCGTTGACGTAGGTCGGAACTTCGGATCCTTTCTCTCATTTGCGAGATACGGGATACTCCCAGCATCGACCTTACGACTGCGTGTTCGATGACTCCAAGTGATCTTTCATCCTGCTTACGTAGCGACGATGTTTCTGCTGCATACGTCAGGGCAGGGATAATTGTCGAGTCGAAAAGGTGGGCACGGAGTCGGATGTTCGTAGTCCTCTTCACTACATCTTCGATGCTCGTAAACGTTCCCCAAGCGGCTCGTTTCCTCCTGCTAGATGGCAGTTTTCGACACTCGATTGTTCAACCGTGGTCTTATGAAACTTTCAAACGAATGGTATGATTTCTCATAAATACCAGCCAAGAGCAATGGAATGTACAACACTGCCGATCTAATGATTTTTTCACTTGACGGCTATTGTGTAAGTCGTTCGTCATCGCAGGACAAAATTCTTTTTTCTTCTTATTTTAAAAAACCATTCGATAGCGTAAGTTCCGACGAATCCAACGCTGTGCTTATTTTGTGGAAGGACCATTTCACTGGAGTGCAGCAGGGAAAATAAGACTGAGTTTGACATACGCGGCGCATTTGCCTGTTGGCTAGTGTGAACGCTTGGGGAACGGGACTGGCGGTGGATTTTATGATCGATCGATCGATGGCGTTGGCGCTTCACATATGTGGAGTGCGATTTTTGTTACTTAATTTGAGATTATTTCTCCGCTTCAGAAGAAACTTCTGCTAAAACTTATGACTCTGATATTACGAAATTTTCTCTACATGTTCATGTGGTTTTCGTGCTTACAGTGAGGTGACAGTAACAACGCGCGGCCTGTGTAAAACATAGATTTCTTTTGAATACTACAGCGTTATAGAAAGGTTTCCTCAGAAGACGGCTATGTGGCTTAGTAGCCAGAGATCTGGGCTTTTGAATGATTACCAACACTCTTATGAAATAATTCCAAAAGAAGAATGTCTAAAGCCTAAACGAGGTTGGTACGCCAAGGCCATAAACCGGTGTGTCGAAGGTCTCGCCCTCCTCGTCAGTGACCCCCGCCTCACATTAAGCGCTGCATTGTAGCAAGGAGGGAGGCGTATGAGCTCTTATGAAATATTCTTGTCCAGCAAAAGTGATGGTTTCTCTACACCCTGCCATCTAACAGAAAAGAACCAATCTTTTTCCTCTCTTCTATTCCTGCTGTATGATCATTACCCGCTGTGCTAGTTATGATAGTTTTGCTTCTATGCTATTTTACCTGGTCAGTTCATCCAGATTTTCCTTCCAGATCTCTTTGATCGTGGCAGTTCTGTCGGATTCTTCGTATTTAAGGCCAGCTAGAACGCTGTTTTTCTCCCAAGAAACAAGAGCTAGGATGAAATAATGTGAGTTGATTTTCTATCTGTTTTAACTTATCTCGTGATTTTTTTTCTTCTGCATTGTAGGTATCACTTAAGCCCAGTGTCACTGAGGCCAGATGTGCGGGCGAGTCGAAGTCAACATGGCCCATTTCAGAACAAAATCGCAAAATTAGTCGAGAAGGTTGATGTTACTCTTGGAGCTGTAACTTTCTTTTGGATTTGGTTCTTTTCCAATCTTCAAGTCCTTCAAGCAGCGCTAAAAATTCTAATTTAAGCTATCCAACGAGCGAGAAGTTGTTGATTTGGACCACCAGCTCGGCAGAATGTTGTTCAATTCTATGGATACGTTCTTCTCCTACGGGTACATCTCAGTGCAGTTGTTTTTATCTACTATTGGTGTTTTTTCCAGAGTGAGTAATTATGAGATTAAGGTTATTGTGCGGAGAGAAAGTGTACTGGCGATTTGTGAGGGAATTTCTTCCGAAGACACAACAGGAGTTGTTGCGCGCCGAATGGGGTGACATTGACAATCGTCGGCTATCAATCGCATGGCTCAAAGACGCGTTCAACAAGGGCACTCTTCATTTTCAGATGCTCTCATTCAGGAATAGCCGGTGAGTTGAGATCTCAGAGAACTGGTAGATCTATGTTGTGCTGCCCCCATGTATCAGATCTCCTAGAAAGTGATGTCTAAGTTATGATTTAGTTATTCTTGTTCAGTGCTATACTATTAGGTCGTCTTATAAGTTTTGAAACTAGAGAAGTAAACACCAAATTTACTAGCCAGAAGTAATTGAAATTACCTAATTTTAGTATCGTTTAACTGCGTTTTTTTGCGAACATTTTGGTATACAATTTGCCTATACTTGCCTCAAGATGGAGCTGTCTTGGGATCGAATCCGCTTGGAACTCATGCGCGAATGGCGCTTAGGAGAAAATGCCAGTGAAGCGGCTCTCAAGATTAATTGAGCTTCCCGTGGACGGCCCGAGCGCGACTGATCCTTCAGACTGTTCTATCCAACTCTGAACTTCGCGAACCACTTCCCAGCCGTCTTTTCTGCAGCCGTATCATGTCCCCAAGCTTCATTAATCTTGCGTTCCACTTTACTGTCATTTTCCACTACGAGCCATTCGTGCATGAGTAGCAAGCGAATTTGTTCCCAAGGCAGCTTTACCTCAAAGCAAGTGTAGGGAAGTTGTATACCGAAATGTTTGCAAGAAAACATGCAATTGAATCATAGCAAGTTCAAGTCATTTTGATTGATTCTGGTTGATAAATTTGGTGTTTTTTGCTCTATTAACAAACTTATGGAACACCCAAAATTTTCTACTATTACAAAACTACTTTTGCTCATTTCCGGTTTGTAAAAGTGCAATCATCTAAATTATTCACGTATGTTTTGTTGATTAGGACAGCAACCTGAAGATGATAAAAATGAATTTTCCCCGCTAAAGATAAATTTATCCCTCTTCGACGTCTTCGTTTTCTTAAGAGCGGATGATTTGATTTGATTGTCCCACAGTCGTTCATCCTCACGTTTGAGCCCTTGTTTTCATTTTAAATCGGGTCGAATCTTCTTTGGCGAGCACTTTTAAATGAAGAACGTTACTTGGCAGTACCCTTGTATACGGAGTGTTTTTATGATAATGACTGTCCACTAATGATATTTTGCTTTCACGTTTGATAATCTATCCTGTAGCAGTCGACATAATGAGTGGCTAGCATAGAGCTTCATAAGTTCTTGAGAACCATCTTGTGCGCCGTAAGATTTAAATATAAAACTCGAAGTGGCCGTTTTAATTTACCGTCGGGACTTGTCTGCGCATTCAGTAAGGCCTGTTGTTTGACAGTGTTGTGGTGGGCAACAAAGAATGGGCATGGATGAAACGCGGGTTTGACTCCCGTCTGAGGTCGTATTTTTGCTCACCACTCAATTCTCCTGGGTATGTATGAAAAAATGGGTACTCCATGACAACTGAAGACGGTCAGTTCAGTAGTTGTGTGAGATTATCTTGCATCAAGAAACCCTTTTTTACATCAAATAGTATCACCTATGTTTCTTTTTTGCTCTCTTTTTTATCAATTCTCTCAGCATTGTCCAACGTCCGAGTTTTCTATAGATGTTATTTGCTCTTGAAGTGTTTGTGTAGTTTTTGAAGGAGAGAGAGAGAACATATTGAAATGGATCATTACCAAGTATTAGCGTCTTTTCTCTAAATGATTCTCTACGCGCCCTATATCCTCAGCTATACCCTATAGGTCCCCATATTGCCGTGATAAGTTGTTCTTTTTTAGGAAGGTGATATCGCGTTTCTACCATCGCAATGCGTGTATGTGTAATGGTGGTATGTTGGAAGCAGTCACGGAGATGATTGCCAGTTTAGTGAATGTACAGTTCGCATTTTATGTGAGTCGTCTAAATCGGAATTCGTAGTTGGTACTATTAGTACTATTGGACTTTTGAAATCCATCGTAGGCTTTGTATGCTACTCATTCTTGCTTTCACTTCGTTTTCGAAGATGTTGGATATCTTCAAATTAGGATTTCAGCTAATCGATATAGAAATTTTATGACGCATAGACGAATACAGATAAGGAGTAAAAGTGAGCCAAAAGCCACTATCAATCTCTGGTTGAACGGACTGTTCACTGGAAACATATGTGGCCGAATTTTTGAATCTAGTTATAGCTGGTAGACCTCACATCTACGTCATTGAAACCCAATAGGAAACGAGCCTCATATCTTCTCCAGTTCCGCGATTGAGTTAGCTGAAAGGCGAGATTATTTTCAGCACGCACCGGCTTTCTTATGAGCGACGAGTTGATTGAATTACATGGGGAGGTGGTTATAGCAAGCTTCTTATGTCATCTTTATTTCAGTCGACGTTGAAGCTTCGTATTGAACCAACTCAAGCCGTTGTGGTAGAGCCTCCAGTCACTCCAATCATGATGGAACGCGCGAAAAGAAGAAAGAAAGCTGTGAGTTTTGCTGTGAGAAGGTTCATCAAAGAAACTGTCTTTCTCAAATACCAGGTTGAGGAAAGTAGTTCCTTGAAATTCTGGAAGAATTCAATCTTACGTTTGTTTCGCAGAGTGTCGGTCATTGTAAATTCAAGGAAATATCTCGGGAATATTTCCATAAGAGACTCATCAGAAGAGTCTACAATGCGATGAAGGAAATGTGCCCGACACTGATTCGTCTAAACGCGCACTGTTCCAGCAAGACAATGCCAAACCTCACGCCGCAAAAAAGACTAAGGAAAAGTTTGATGAAGCCGAGAGTCGAAGCCTTGCCGCATCCAGCCTCTAGTCAGATGCTGCACCATCTGACTATGGTCTTTTCCGCTCAGTGAAACATTTCCTTCGAGGGACGGCATCTGAGACATTTGATCAAGTTGAAGAGGCATGTCAGCAGCTTTTTTCTTGCTTCAAAGCTCAAAAAATGATATTTCGAGCTTATCTGGAAGCTTACAGACCGTAAATGATTATGTCTTTATTTTGGACAATAATTATTGTTGTTTTTGATTGAATTTATGTCTAATTTTGAATTCTCAGCTGGCGTTAAGGAACTTTTTCCTCAGCCTAATAGGTCGATCCTTCTTATTTCGTACATTACCTTCAACAAGAGAATTTATTTGTAAGTTCAGGAGAGCGATCAAATCCAGCCTACTATTGTGAATGAAACGTTGCCAGCCCCTGTACACTCTCTCGCATTGCCTTCTCAGCTTGACCAGGTTGAACTTTTTCTTAGCACTTGACTAGGTTGAACTTTCTTCCCTTTTAATTTTAATGCTCCATCACACTATCCAAGCATACTTTTACACTACGGGTTAATGCATTCGATGATTTACGCAATGTGTTTTTGTATGGTAATGTACATATTGTAATTCCAGTATATTTTTCTGTTAGGAAGTGATACTTGAAGAACTTGTGAAGAAGCGGCAAGGCAGAGTGCATCATTGTGCAGATTGTTCAGCCACTGAGCAGGTGGTTTTTTTACAATCAGAAAAAAACCTTGTTATGGAATGTATCTTGATAATTAGGGCTTAGACTCCGGAATGGATACTAGTGGAAATTCTTCTGATCCACTTATCAGGAATGAAGGTTTTGATGAGGTAAATTTGTTCAACGATAATGTGATTAACCGAATTCGCTTGTGATGACAGAATTTGTTTGGTATTCATGTGAAATCAAATGATCAGGTAGAAAACGTCAGGTCTTATGTAAAACTATATCGGATGTCCAAATGGACATGACTGGAGTTCAACCGATGTCATTTGACAGCCTACTTCAATATGAAGATTTACCACAGGATAAGGTGAACGAAGATGACGTCTTGGTTGAAGGAGAAATATTGTGAGTCTCACTAAAGTAATTTCAAAATTACGCCTATTTCCGACTTCTCTATGCGAACCTACCTCAGGTTAGACTCTGGTGACATACTGAATTTGGCTATGAATGTTTATGTTGATGAGGGCGAACGGTTGTTGCGCATGTTTTATGTATACCAACGTTTTGCTGCTGGAATGCCAGTACCGAGGTATGACTCAATCTAATACCTAGATTTCGAATTTCTTACCTGAAATCCCGTTTAAGGTTCCTTGCCATTACCGATCACAACATCTACATTGTGGCGAAGAACGTGGTCCTAGACGAGAGCATGCAGCAGGGCGTATTTGAGGAAGGTGGCAATCGTAATGTGTTATACGAAGCGCACGTTATCGTCCCATTGTCAGCACTTGATTATATAGCGGTATGGAAACGAAGTTGTTCATGGAAAACATTAGAGGCCTTGCATGAAAACAATCAAACTTATAATCTGACATGGTTATCTAATGCTCTGTTCATCACCACGTTCGGTACCGGGTGTACACTTATGTGTACCACATCGCGTCGCGGCTTATTGTTGAGTGCAGTAATGGGCGCGCCGCACAATCTGGTACTCATTCGATGAACTAATTTTATTATTATTCTACTATCTGATAATTAGTATTTGAGCCGACATGTCATGCGGTCATATCGGCAGCAACGTCAGTCGGACAGACCCTTCGTCTTTAGCCAGGTCTCTCGGGGCGCTTCAGTCCTCCTACTTGAACTAGACAACGACGAACGTTTACACGCGCCCTCATGTGAAATAAATCACTAAATCGGCAGTATTGTACACTCGATTGTTCTTGGCTGGTATTTTTGAAATAGTATGTCGTTAGTTTCGAGTGTTTATTTAAGACCACGCTCAAGCAAAGTCGAATGTACAAAAGTGCCAATCTGGTTATCTATTTCACCTGACGGCACCTGTAAGTCGTTCGCCATTGCCTACTCTCAGTAGGGGGATTGGCTAGAGACGAAGGGCATGCCCGACCCATGAGGCTGCCAAGGTCCTAACACGTTTATTGGGCTGTGCAAGAGCCCATAACAGAGCCATGGCATGTTGGTTAAATTCATAATTATCACGTGTATTGAAATTTGAACATGGGCCCCAAGAAAAGACTCAAAACAAATGGTATATTATTCTACTTATCACTCCTACAGCATTTACGGTTAACAATTCTCCATTACTCTACAAAAAAATCTGATAGCAGTGTGCTTTTAATAACAGATCCCAGTAGTATGACAAACACTTTTCCAAAAGGATTTACCATGTACAATTGCATAAAAGGACATGAACATTCTTAGTAAGCAGTCATTTTTGTGAATAGTTTATTGTTTTGTTATTTATTTGGAAACATTAGGGTTGTTCAAACTATGAGAATCTGTACTGGAGTTACTTTAGGATATTATTCTAATACTGATTACAAAACCCCTCTTAGTGGCCATAAAACTATGGATTTTGTTGCGAAATTAGAGCACGGTGATCGTAGAGCGCTTCACAGGTCGATCGACCGTGTCGGGTGCTAGGCGAAAAACTAACATTGTACCAAAGAGGTCCAATGAATTTCTCGTTAAAATCCTATTCGTGTTATAGGTCTCCATGGACTCACAAGTGCTTGTATTATATGCAAAAAATGGAATATTTTTTCGATCTATCAATGAAACAAGTGAAGAGAAGGCGAAGACGTGTGCTATTGCAACTGGTGATCTTCAGCTTGGAAACGCCATTGTAAAAGCTATCACGGTAAAAGCCAGTATATGTGTAAAGTTAAGCGTTCTGAATCAATGTAGATGGGATCAATCTCACATATTAGGTGTGAAAATATGACTCCACCGTTTTTTACAGTTTGAATATTCAATCAATACAAAAGGATTTTCATACTAAAGTTTTTAAAAACAACTCCCATCATTAACGATAATATTTTCCTAATTTTTAGTTATTTTCCTGAATGCCATAGAAGAAAATTTGGTATGCAGAAATGGTCAAATACGTGATAATTTTTTTTGCATCTGCTAATTTGTGATTGAAATTTGGTATTTCAAGTGCTAATTTGACGGTCTAATGTCGGGAGAGGAAGGCGAGTAAGGTGAAAACTCTGCAAAACCTCCCACCTCAACTCTTTTATGACGTTTTCGATCGGTTTTGCACCATGAGGTCGCGCGTTATTTGCAGTTAGTGGTTTGACTTGGCTAATTGTCGTTGATAAAGTGTTGCATTAAGCACGTCCGTCACCAGATTTCTAGAGCTCGTGGTAGACGACGTCTTTCTGGCCCCACCAAGTGTTCGACTAACCTCCTTTCCATGAAAATCCCGTCTTGCAATCGATTTGCTGGTTATAAGGAGTCGGTCCGTGATCGTTTGTGCTCTGGATTGTCAAAACGAGATCCATTTTTCGTCTTCGGTCCTATGCGATGCTGAAAAGTCTTCACTGGTTTTCAAACGCTGATGCGACCATTTACGGGTTCTTCCAGGCAAGACATGGTCGTCATATGCTTCTAGAAGCATTTGCATCAACGTCACAGGGCCGGCGGTTTTCTTCAAAGTGATCACGAAGAGTGAAGCTTCTCGCAAATGACGTTTTTCGGATACAGAAGTCGTCATGTTCACAGTCTTATAAAACCATCATATAAAATATTTTTTGTATAAAAAGCATAAATAGGTAGCGTTTTTGATGCACTTTAGAAAAAATCTCCATATCTTTATTTTTATCGATTAATAAAGGAAGAAATAAGCGGCTGAGTCATATTTGTATACTTAATACTTGTATCTTGATCCTAACAGTCCTCTCCAGATAATTTGGGTTTACCATAATATAATGTCAAAAGACCTTTCTTAACCTAACTTAACTTTTTAAACCTATTAAGAACATTTTCATGCAAGTCTACTTGTTCAAAGTAAAGTTTCTAGACCACGATGAGCGGAAATCAGGAACCTCCTGCAGTCTTTACGGAGAGCACACCTTATTGCTTGATGATAAAGCGATATCTGGCGAAGGAACTGAACGGATCAGTGGGTGCTTTGAAACCAAACTTGCTGTCACTCTCATTTGATGTTTTATGAGACGTTTTAGCCTCATATTGAATTACGCCATTTTTCTCTTGTCTATTGGAAGGAGTCTTCAGCTATATTAGAGAAACAAAATGCTGAAAATGTAGGCTATCTTTATAGAAGGTTAGTTCTCGTCCACATCAATGTTGAACATGTGTATTGAATGTTTGTCGCTCAATCTAAACAGAATTATTTCTGAAGTGCTCTGTATTTCTAGAATGGTGTATCCGAATTGGTGGAGGAAACCTCAGGCCGAGTGGATACAAAGTTATTTTGTATTGATGTAAGAATTGACATCCAAGAGTTCGACTATCTGTATGCTTCGGCATAATCAATTGATATATGAAAATCGAGAAAACTTATCTTGATTAGCTGAAGCGAGGTTGGTAAAGTAGTCGTAGTAATTCGGCTGACGTTTACTACGACGTGCTTTACCAACCTCGCGTCAGCTAATCAGTGATAAGTTTTCTCGATTCTCAATATAGGAATTGACAATTAGTAACTGAATTATCAGATATTTGATTGTGTGAACTATTCACTATTATTGTTTATAGTGGTTCGAAAATGTATGTATTTGCGGATTCAACTTGTAGAGAGGGAGAAATGGTCATTAATTTATGGTAAGATCCAGGTATATTAATCCTTCCGAGGACCGTGGACCCACGGCCCCCTGCGCTTCGAACTGGTAACTCTGGGGCGGTCTGCTCCACCTCCTCTGCATCTATAACCTCCGACGTGCTGTATCGAACAATGGCGGGCTGCTGCAGGTTAACAGTGTTGGTTGTCGCGTCAAACAGAGGCACACCCCTTTATCTAACAATGGTGCTCTGCCTACCAATGGCACCCTGTTCTGTCAACCAGTGACACACTGGGAGTTGGGGATGCAGAGGGAGTGGAGCAGGCCGTCAAGTCTTGCCAGTTAGAGATGCAGAGGTTCACAGTCTTGGAAGGGTTATATGTGTTGTAAACAGGTCTTTCTCCAAGGTAATACATTTTTTACTTATAGTGATTGCTCTGAAACCCGTGAACTCGATTTGAAAGACGATTGTCAGTGGGGATTCGAATTGGTTCTACCGGATGGTAACTTCCAACTTCAGTGCCCGAGTAAAGATGAGATGAATAAATGGATAAATCTAATAAATTTAGCGATGAATTCGCAGGTATGCAATTGAGTTTTCTTTGATTATGCGTAGTTTCTTCCCAGTGGGCTATAATAAACGTTCTTATAACCTTGTGAACGTGTCTAGAATGACGACGATGCAGCGGCATGTATGGTGATGATAACTAACACCAATCTCGTGGTTGCTCAAGAAGGCGAGAGATGTTTCACGGACGGGTTTATTCGCACACTGGTGGTAAGTTGGTAACATTGATGGTTGTTCAGTCCGAAAGACCACTCTTCGATAAGCTTGTGTACTGGTAACCAAGTTATTTTGTCTTATAAGCTCTGCTTGGTGAGCTAACATGAAGTCGTTAACTCATATTAACGTCAGCAACCTTGTAATAACTCATCAAGGACAGCATAATCTAACAATGTATTTGTAGCCTCTCATGAGGTCTGTTATGGGCACTATAGTGTGCCGTACTCATTTTTTGGCTTTACAACTTAGTTGTACGGTGCCTTTTTGTTCACCCAAGACCTCGGGGATCTACCCCTTATAGAGGAATCAGCGACTAACTTTTTACATTTGACGCACGGTGAAATAATCACCGGTGGCATCCTTTCAAGAGTGATTGATTGTCAACTGCATGGCGTATGGCTGTTACGTGGGCATATGTAACAAACATTGCAACCGACTCTCACTCATGAACAATATATTCTAACAATTATTCTGGCGTTTCATGAGTCGTAACAACCATGCGCCATGTGGTCGACAATCAGTCACTCTGAAAGAACACGATGATTGTTTTGCCGTACGTCGAGTGTAAAAAGTTCGTCGTTCGATTCCTCTATACAGGAGGTAGCATGCCCGAGGAAGCTGATTAGAGCTAACAGGCACTGTGTATCTGACGAGACCAGATAGGCCGAAACACGTGTCTTGCACTGTAAAGTCCCATAACATACCCCATGAAAGGCGAGGTCTCAAAATAGTCGATTGCAATGTTTGTTATATATGCCTACGTCAACGTCAGCAAGGACAGTTTGTAAGAAAAAGTAACTTAATTTGTTTTTTTTTTGTCATTCACGTAGTTTACTGTCAAGTTATATCTATGTGCATAAGTCGTATTCCCATTTACTGGATGTTTCAACACTCATGTTGTCATCTAATAGAAATCCTTTTTATTTAACCACTTCCAGCGGTCTTATGATTTTACAAACATGCCCGTGATGTAGAGTGATGTGCAAAACATCTGCGTCAGACGGGACTTTGAGCCCGCATCTCACCGTATGCGGGGACATGTGCTTATACCTTGCACCACTAACGCCTGTTTTGTCCCACTCTTTCTACGCCTCCGGATTGAGTGAAGTGCGGGTTGAAGTCCCTCCTGGCGCAAATGTTTTGCACATAAACTCTATATGAATAGGTATCGCCTAATGTTTGTCTATTACCTATATCAAAAACATACGTAGACCAGAACGTGAACACTTTCAGTCGTTTCCTCTGCCTGATATTCGATCAGGTTGGATCGTTCATACTGAATCACATGAAACTCTGGTGCTTCGTGTAGATGCCATGTATCAATGGTTCATATTCCGATCTCAGGATGAGTTGTCTCGTATAGTGAAAACGTTATCTGATTATCCGATTCCGTTGTTGGAGATCAGTCACGATAGCAAGGTTTGTTGACAACCGTAATCGAAACCCATCGTGGTTTATATTTTCTAATTTCAGGACAAAGTGGCTGCTTACATTCTCAACCATTGTCGAAGAATGCCGAATTTTTGGCACAAAGTCGTACTTGCAGCAGAAGGGCTGGACTCCGAACCCTAAATTCCTGAGTATTCGGCGTAGATCATCAATCCATCTATAAATATACAATTCTCATGCGGATGTTTTCGTCTTTTTCGTGTTCACCTTGTCGCTTAAAAAATTGTAACAATCCAGTTCTCCAGAATTTTATGAATTTTACACGAAGGGGGTTACGGTTTTGTGTCTGGTTGCTTGTTCCAAAGCATTAATAATTTTTGACCATATGTGAAATTATAGATCTTTCAAGTCATAAAAGCTCTTCCTTGTTTCTTTCATGATCTTTGTCGGTCCAGTACCGAAACAATAAGAAGTATTTTGCTGTGAATTTCTAGCTATCTGGTTAATCTGATGTTTCAGATGACCGCAGAATGAAACCGGTGGGCTGAGCTATTCGTGTCGTCTTTTCGAAGTAGATTGAAACAAATAGACCGAGGACCAGGTTTTGTGAAGGCTTCTTCTTCTCGTTTCTAGTTCAGTCTAACAATTCCTTCCACTGATGCACCCACCACGACATCAAGCGAAAATATCATATGACAAAGGACGATGTGTTCCTGTTGGATGGAAGCCGCTTGTTGTTGAGCCTCGTGTGCGAGAATACATCTATGCTAGAGCGAAACGAACATGCTTGGAAGCCAGAGACAGTGAGATTTCGCACTATGCTTTCTAATTTGAAAGTCCTGGATGCAAAATTCTATTCCAAAATTTCACAAATTTTTCAATTTACTTACCGGTTTGGTCCGGTTGTTTACGTGAAGTGGTTGTTTTCTTCAAATTACAAGGAGTGGCATTTATGTTTGTCAGCCAGACTTACAAATCTACGCAATAGAAGAGTCTGAGATATTTTGGCCATTTTCTAGCGAATGATATTGAGAATAGCAGATCATTTTTTGAGGTGCGACATTAGAAGAGTAAACACCAAATTTATTGATCAGAAGTGATCAGAACTGCGTGATTTTGGAATTGTTCAAATGCGCATATTCTTGCGGACATTTTGGTATACAACTTGCCTGTACTTGTTTTTAAACGGAGTTGTCTTGAGAACAAATTCGCTGTCACTCATGGAGGAATCGCTCGTAGGGATAATGCTAGCGAAGCGGTGCGTAAGATTAATGGACCTGAGAGCGACTGATTCTTCTTACTGTTCCCTCCAAGCTTTGAACTTCGCAAACTACTTATACTTACTTTTACTTAAACTACTTATACTTAGCCGCCCTTTTCGCAACCAAATCATCGCCCCAAGCTCCATTCATCTTGCGCCCTGCTTCGCCAGCGTATACCCCTACCGCGCCATTAATGTATGACTAGCAATCAAATTTGATCCCAGTACGGCTTCATCTTAAGGCAAGTATAGGCAAGTAGTATACCCAAATGCTCACGAGAAATTGTGCAGTTGAAGGATGCCAAAATCATGCAACTTCAATTCTTTCTGGGCAATAAATTTGGTCTATATTGCTATTGTGCCTGAACTAGAAAATGACCTATTAAATGGTGTCGCATTGAAAATGTGAGAATTTCTGTATCTATCGGCCTAGTGATGCATGGAAACCGTGCTAGTAATCGCGTGGGATGCTCTATGGTTTGCGGAATTATTGGTGCTTCGAGATATTTTTCTTTGTTCCATCAGAATGTGATTTTTGATTATTGAACTCTAGCGGACGTAAGCTAGAATTCTTCGCAGGGGAAGCGCAACGTCGGGCGGTAGAGGAGCGACAGCGCGAACGCCAACAAATGCGTGAACGAGTTGACGAAGATTTGGAAGCCTGTGAAGCTGAGGTACTGAACAGCAATACAGTTATACTGCATCGGTTGATACAAAGCTAATTTTGCCTTTCATCAAATCAACTCGCTTATTGTATGCCTAATTACATTGATATAACAGATGTTTGTCATTTAGCACATGGCGGCAATGCTCGTCTTCGCGGTATTATTTCACTTTTCTTCCCCGTTATGCTCCATGTTTCACGAATATCAAGTTGACAGTAATAATGAATAGTGTATGTAAATGCATCAGCATTGAATCTATTGGAATCGCGCCAGTTATGGAGTAGAGTTCCAGCTGTTAGCCTGCTTGCTTGGACACCCCGGCGCACCGTTTTCGCGAGTAGACTGAAGCTCAATACTTTTCCCATTTGTTTTTTTTCTTGCATCCATGTGAAGTTCATCCTCTGTAGTTTGATAGGATGTTTCAGACCTTTTAGGAGGCCTGGTATGGCATTTCGAATGGTGCACGTACGTTTCGGCACACCTCGTTAGTACCACATGCCATTCCATCAGGGCGTAGTGGATTTTTGGTCACTTTTCAGTTATAAGGGAACAGATGAAAAACCGACGTCATTCGCTCGAAAGGAACGTTTCATGGGAGTGTTAGTAATCGTTCAGAAACTGAGATTTCAGGCTTCAGCCCCACGTCGCTGATTTTTCAAGACACTCTTCTATAACGCTGTAAAATGCAAAATAACATTGTTTGATGTAATATATTGAAATTCTAGTATTTTTAACTGCTATTTTTCGCAGGGTTATGATGTTTAATATATATATATATATATATATACATATATATACAGTGTGTATATATACATGTACATATAAATAAATATATATATATATATATATATACATCGAAGAGAATCAAGCGGTGAGCAAAAAACACCGCCTCAGTGGGTGCGTAGTTTCAAGTCTCAGTTTTCGAACGGTTACTAACACTTCCATAAGAGATTCCTGTCGAGCGAATGAGGTCGGTTTTTCATTCGTCCCCTTTACAACTGAAAGGAACCAATTTTTTAACCCTTTGACTCCCACCGACCCAAATCTGCGTGTCTTGCTGGCAAGGGTGGACTGTCTGCCCCCACATCCTTTGCCACCCAAACCCTATTGCGAGAGTGGCTCCACCTCCTCCTCTGCCACTATAACCCCCAGCGTGGAAATCACTGTCTATCTCAATCCTCTCTGCCACAGGACACAATGGCACGCGGCGAACTGTCTGCAGTGAAGTTTGCTGGTTCGAGGCCCTACCACAAAACTTCACCATAGTTGTTTGGTGTTATCTCTTTGTTTTCACTACAATATGCTTGAATTACTGACTCAGTAATTCACACCATATCTCAAATAGTAACACCTCAACTCACGCGATCAATCGAGAAGTGGAAATGGAACCATCAGGTCTCTCAAGTTTTGATTTACAGCCTGAACTTCTGTAAATGGTTTCATTGAAGTGTTTGAAGAGGTATGAGCTGGACGAAGTACAAGGAAATGTCTTGAGGACATATCAAACTGAAATAACTGAGTAGATCACATAGATATGGATTCTCATCTTGACTAATTTACATTTAAAGCTACCACATTGTCATTGAGAGCGAAGAAAAGTTGGATATGCGTTGTTACCCCACGGATCTACGTTTTGTACCAGAAAATAGTGAAATTTTAGACATCTGAGCGTTTTTTGCTAGAATAATTACATCATGGAAAACCTTCAGTACTAATCGACATCGAAAAAGTAACACAAAAAAAAACAATGAAGTGTTGTGGTAGGAGAACCGGCAACCTCTTTCCCGCTGCACGGCAGAGGGGAATGGGGCTGACAGTGATTTCTACCCTGGAGGTTACAATCGCAGAGGAGGAGGTGAAGCCGTTCTCGCACTGAGGTGCAAAGTGGCAAGAGGTGGGGCAGACAGTGTACCCTTGCCAGCTGGACACGTAGATTTGGGTCTGTGGAGGTCACAAGGCTGAAGCGAAAGCTCAAAATGGTCAGTTAGAAGGTACTGGTGTATGCCGTGTTATGAGCCGTGAGCCATCGATTGTAAATCACTATGGACCGCAACATCTTGTGGTCTTTTCACTTGGCGTGGAGTGGTACATCTTCGGGTAGTGTTTACTCGTCTTAGGCATTCTATTACGTCATACGTTTGTATGATCAGATCCTCTATGAAGAAGTCGAATGCAAGTGGGCAGGTATTATGGGTACAGATCGCGATCATAATCCCTGGCGTCGTATAACAGCATTTGTTTTTGTATTCCACACTTTCACATCATCTCTTTATTTGTCCCGTATCACAGTTTTTTTCCTGCTCTGCGGGTGCCAATACTTCTAGCATTCGAATCGTCACCTCGCTTGCTTGAGGATGTTATCTTCTTCACAAACGTTGTAGAATTTGATCGAGCAGGTCTCCTTGCGATCTTGAGGATAGCCAGGTTGAGGCGATCGTTACGATGTTGCAGCTTGCCCCACCCTCCTGCCCTCCTTTCCTCTCCTCCCCTTTCCTCTCCTCTCCTCTCATATCCTCTTTCGCTTCCCCACCTTATCATTTCATTCGCGAAGAATTCGACAGGAATCTCTATATCTTGTGCGGTCTTGTGGGTTAATATGAACGATGATAGCCAGCTATTTGGATGTTTACTGTAATCTCCATCTCTAAAGTAGTACCTTGTATTTATTGTATTTGACCATCTTGCAGCTGGAAAGAGTGAAGGCACGTCGTGATGAATTAGCAGCGGAGAAACATGAGTGCTTTACAAAACTCAAAGCGTGCTTACAACGAGAGTCCATGCTGAAAAAAGCGGAAGATGAAAAAAAGCGAAGAGTTTGTTCCTAGTTTATCTTACAAATAATTTGATATCGATTCTAAAATAACAGTGCTCAAATTTAGGAACTACTAACGCTTCAAATACAGCAGCCGTACCTTGCAGCAACAATACAAGCTCAGGCACAGGCCCAAGCCCAGGCTCAAGCTAATAGCTTGATTTCCAACCAACATCTACTCACGCAGCAAAATCTGTTATCGCAACACTTCAGTGCACAAAGTCTATTGAACCAGCAAGCGTTAATTCAACACCAACAATTGTTGGCAGCCCAAAAACTTCAAGAAATTGCTCAGGCGCAACAGCGTAGTTTAGTGCAACAGCAACAACAGCAACAAAATACGCCACAACCAACTGCACAGCAAAACTTAGCGGCTGGGATTTCACCGGCATACCTGCAACAGGCGCTCGGACAAGTTCAGGTGAGTTTAGTCAGAATTCATCTCAGCGAAGAAACATTTTCGATTCGTTGTAGGGTTTGTTGCCAGGAGCATCTGCTACGGTACCTGGTTTTGGTGCAAATCCCTCAGTGACCAGGCGAGTTGTTTTCAAATTTGTGGCTTGTCTGCTATCACTTTGTGGATCATACGAGTTGATTTCAGCTTATACGTGGCGACAATAATTTCATTGTCGACTTCAAATGGTCATATTTCTTTTCGCAATAAAGTGTGCTAATCAAATCGACATCACTGCAGTTTTTTTTGAGTGTTTTCATAATACACGCTCAAATTTCTATATATTTCATAATTGCTATCTAAGCCAACATGTAATGTGGTCTGTCTATGGGCTCTTGTACAGCCGATATACGTGTTTCGGCTTTGACAGCCTCGTCAGTCGGACAGTATCTTTCGTCCTTAGCCACTCCTCGCGGGGTGCTCCAGTTCTCCTACTTAGAGTAATGTACAACACTGCCGATCAAGTGATTTTTTTTCACTTGACGGCACGTGTAAATCGTGCGTCATCGCCTACCCTATGTAAGAGACTGGAGTATCCCTGAGAGGATTGTGTAGAGATGAAGGGCCTTCCCGTCTGACGAGGCTGTGAAGGCCGAAACACGTGTATCAGGCTCTATAAGCTGTCCTATAACAGACCACAAGACATGTTGGCTTAAGTAATTATTATGAGATCAGTCGCATACGAAATACAGATTTGGTTTTTATCAAAACCAGATTCAGTATCTTAATTAGTACAAAATTGTTATCTTTTATTTTCTTTTCTTGGATGTTACTCAGCAAGATGACTGAACAAGCGAGGTTTCCTCCCGACAGATACTAGGGAACCCCAATGTATCTTCTCTGCTTCAATGATGCACTGCGTTGATCCTTTCGCCACCACTCTTTACTTGACGTGGATGCTCCACCGGACGGCGCCTTATTTTCAGCTATCAAGGGTTTGCTGATACTTTGGTATGAAACGATAATTTTTCGAAGGAATGTGAAATTGTGAAGATAGACGGTGTAGTGGGGAAGAGAGTATCACTATAGAAGTATTAGTGGTATGTATGGTGCTATAGTCACTTTATGATACATGATTCATCGGATGATCACAGCATGCTGTCTAATCCTCGTGAACGAATGCTTCATCAATAGAAGGTTGTAGTGCTTCGGTGAGGAGAATCGAAACTGCTTATTAATTACTAGGTGAAAACTTATTCCATTGCGATACTGTGATGGATTGAGGATGAAGGACGTAAGGATATTTTTATCATCCTGTGTTACCGCTGATTAGTAGTGTATCATTGCAGAATCAGGTGGTCAAATATTCCTATTCAATTTGTTCCACGAAAAAATTTGGCCATCAAAATTGAGCATACCTCTGAAATTCGGGCTTCCCCTTACATGGTCTAATTTGTGTAGTTAAACAAACTATTAGGTTACATAGGATTTTAACATTGTGAAGTATTTAGTAATTATCTGCTATGAACTGCTTTTTATAAACACGCTCAAGATGATATAATCTGATAGGGATGTAATATGTTTCGAGTTGTTAGATCTGGATAAGTCTCAATAGGACGAAACAGGTACCTATACATCTCTAGACCTAAGAGCTCAAAACATGTTACATTCTTATCAGCTTTTAGTGATTATGTCATGATTTCAGGGGAACACCACCAATCGCAAACCCTTTGGTTTTTGGACAGTTTGTGGTCGATCCATCGAAACCTCAAGTTCAACCGAACACCTCTCAAACACAACAATCACATGTGAAACTAGAGGTTCCTAGTCCTCAAGTCTCCCCAGCACCACAGGCACTCAATCAGCAAGCGTACGGATTGCAGAATTTGTCTGCTCGTGAGTTTCGTCAATTCTGCTGGCTAGTATTCCTTACAGTTTGTTAATTTTTTCTCTTCTATAGTCACAGATGCAGAATATTTCAATAAAAACGTTTAGCATTTCTCCCAAACTCGAATGCGTTTTTCGCTCGAACTTTGACAAACTATCGACAGGACTATCCTAAAAATTTGAACGACTCGAATAATGCGTAGCGATTATTGCTTTCACACCATAGTTCTTCACCAAAGCTTCTTGATTTGAACTCGAAACATCATTTAACGCCTCCACGATGGGTACAGGTTTTATTACTATCATTGTTTCAACACTTTAGCTCTCTTTGAAGCGTGCTGTGTATTTTCTACTCTTCATCGGTCAGAGGTTTTTCTGTTGAAACTCTACTTTTAAGCACCGTATTTCATTTGCCTGTTTTTCTACTCACTTAAGGAGTCTTTGGAAATTCAAGCAACTGCAAAGGAGTTTTCATTTCTCTTGTACGGAAGTTTAATCCTGTACGTATCTGCAGTGTATATATGATGGTAAATCTACTCCTTGTAAGGCATAATGTTGAATTTGTTTGAAGATGCATCTCTTTTTGTATGCTGACTATTGACAGTCAGTAAATGGTCTCATTCTTGAGTTAAATGCATAAATTATTCTCATTTTTGTGTCTTGTTGTAGAGCCCTGTTTATGTACGGTATTACTGCCGAATGTCTTTATCCACTCTTACGACTTTTGAAATTGGAATATCTATATGATTTTAAACTAGACCGTTTAACCCTCTGAGGACCGCGGACCCACCGCTGCGTCTTTGACCCCCAGCGTGGCGAGCTGGACGGTCTGCTCCATCTCCTCTGCATGTCTAATCTCCAATGTGGGGACGCACTGGATGTAATATTGTATTGTTTCAGTTGTACCATTGTTCTTATTTCCTAAATATCTAAAATTACCAGATTATATTGTTTTGAGTAGGAAAGTAATAAGAATAATACAATTGAAATGATACAACAACACATCCAGCACATTCCCGCGCTGGGGTTAGGGATGCGGAGGGGTGGGTCCACGGTTTCGAAATGGTTACGCTCAGAGATATGCATTTCATTGGTTAAGGTGGATATCAATATGTCACCATCATCCTGTGATGATGTGTGCCCCATCTGTCTATGCGCAATGGATGAAGAGTTCTCGCGACCAGAAGGCTGTCAGCATAGATTCGATTGGAATGTTTGACTGAGTGGTCGAAGGTCTTGTTTATTTACTTATCTCCGAGACACTATCAGTACTTCTTGTTTTAGTTGCGCCTAAGTTGTCCATCATGTCGCTCCACATTCGGTGCAATCTACTCGTACAAAATAGTTGCAACGAAGCCAATATTATGCAAGGTACAAAAGATGGAGCCTCCCAAGGAGGCTGAGGTAAGGAGGCCGTTGTACTTTTGCTGTGAACATAGAATGAAATTTGTATTTTAATGGTCGTGTAGCCATTCGAAGAGGCGAACCCGCTTGACTTTACAATGTGCGAAATTTGTTCTGGTGGAATGGACGAAGAACTACTTTTAATATGTGACCAGTGCGACAAAGGGTACGTTTTTCGTGGGGAAGTTCTCATTATGGATAAATTTCGAACTATGTTTCGTGGAGTTAATTTCCAGTTGACTACTTTCTTCTATATGAGATCAGCAAAATTCTTTTCTTAACCGATTTTGGCGGTCGGATGATGTTACAGATAAATATGTATATGTGTACAAGTATATATGTACATACATGTATGTACACACGTATATATGTCGATGTTTATACATATACATACATATTACTTACATATGTACATATATACATAGGCAGGTACTTTTGGGTCAAGGGGAAACATATTTAAAACCGACCTCATTTGCTGGACAGGGATTTTTCGTAGGACGTTAGTGATCATTTGAAGCTGAAATTTCTGACTGTAGTCTTATGTTGCTTGTTTTTCAAAACACCCTTTTAAAACGCTCTAAAATCCAAAATAAAGTAACCTCAGGCGCGCACATTTCTCGCCAGACAGAGCTCTTTTTTAGACTACTTGTAATCATTTAATAGCACAGGTTTGCTGATTCGAACGCTATGCTTATATCTTGAGAAGATCGTTTCTCTGCAACGCAGCAGGTTTAATAAGTTGAATTTGCCTACACGACCAAGTATGTATGTATATATATATGATATATAAATATATATATATATATATATATTACGCTCAATAATGTTGACCGGCGTGCAAAACCGTGGACCTCAGGCGGTAATCGAACCACCATCTCACCCTTGTTGGGAGCTCTCCGGGAAAGGGTGAGATGCTGGTTCGATTCTTGTCTTATATTCGAAGTTTTTATACTTTCTTTCATTTGGTCACACAATCAAAGCTTTATCTCGTTAAATGAGTAAATTTTTCGCTTGAAAATTTCGCTACTTCCCTTGGGTCAAATCACAACTGTGCTACAACAGTGGTAAAGAAACCTATATATATATATATATATATATATATATATATCTAATATGTTATATATCTATATAGAGCGCATGTGGGCAGGGTTAGAGGGCCCTGCGTCGCACAGAGGTCACTGGTTCGATCTCGCGCTCATGGCTCACCAAGCCACATCCCTCCGGGGTCGGTTAATTGGTACCAGACAGGTCTCAGATGTTGGGAGGATAGCAGCACTGACTCGGCTTCTAGCGGAATGCCACCGCGAGTCATTGTAAAGGCCAGATGTGCATTCAATCACCTCAAACGAAGTCAAAAATTGAGTCGAATGCATGCGCATCCTCAGGATTGATCAAGCGAGACATGCTTAGTATATAATTATAGACCGTTGGTCCGATTCTCCACGAAAGCGATAGAAGAAAGATAGGATGCTCAGCATCCCTAAAGGAGGAGGACGCCACTGGGCTACTCTTGCAGCGAATAGGGAAAAATGGACAGTGTGCTGGTACCGCTCGAGTCACCGACGATCACACGGCGCAGCAGTACGATATCAGGTGATATCAGGTGATAATATATATATATATATATATATATATATATATATATATGTATGTATATATATGTATATATATATGTATATATCACATCAGCTCAAACGAGCTTTTAGTGCATTCATATAATATATATATATAATATAGACAATCATGTAAATATTAGATTTATAAATATATATATATATATATATATGTACATATGCACATATGTGTATGTATTTACGTACATTATCATGCACATGCATATGTATGCAAGCATTCATATCTATATATATATATGTTTACATATATATACGTATGTATATATATACGTACATATGTACACATCTACGTATGTATACACATATAATGTATATATCGGTAGCTATCAACTTAGCTGGGTTCAGTGCCTCTTTTACTTACATGACGAAACCCGTTATCACTGGTTGCTAACATGTATATGTATAGTGTAATGATAGCACTAGCCGCAGGTATACATAGAACACTTTTTTTCCATTCTCACTGAGGTCCGAAGTTTTGTATACCACTCGCAATCTCAACACCTATAACAAATCATAAGTGACAAAATAGCGGTAAAGTATAAATTTCATGTTAAGTCTGTTTTAGATGTACATTGATTGATCTCCAGATTTTTAGAAAACGGAATTGCTTGTAACGATATTCAATATGAAACAATCACTGTATTTTCAATCTTTTTGTAGCTATCTAAGAACGTACCACCACCGTATATGCCTGAAATCATTGCTTTTGTAGTTTTCACACGTACTGTTTGACGCCACCTCTGGATTCGGTGCCGACATCAGAACAGTGGTTTCTGCCCACAGTGCCGAAGCATCCCGTATGGCTAGACCGTCGACGAGTCGTTCAATGCCGTCTGCTCGCACAACCCGACTCGTACAGAGGACGGCGCTGGCAGAGAGGGTTCGCCGAATACTGGCGCGAAGTCGACATTGTAAAGGCTTTCTTCAAGTTTGCATGTAAATTTCAAAATGTTATACCACTTATTTCAAGTGTTCTGTCAAGACTACGCTCAAATTTGAATAAATCTCATAATTATTACTTAAGCCAACATGTCATAAGATCTGCTATGGGCTCTCGGACAGTCCAATACTCGTGTTTCGGCCTTGGCGGCCTCGTCAGTCGGGCAGGCCCTTCGTCTTTAGCCAATTTTCTTTAGGCGTTCCAATTAGAGTAGGCGCGAATGTTTTACACTGCCGTCAAGCGAATAGATCACTTGATCGGCAGTGTTGTACACTATTGTTCATGGCTGGATTTTTGAAATATATATAACAATCGGGACATGATTGTCGAAAAAAATCGTTCCGATCTCGCGCTCATGGCTCACCAAGCCATCCATCCCTCCGGGTTGGTAAATTGGTATGAGACTGGTCTTAGACTGTCTGGAAGCATAACCAGCCACTGACTCGGTTAAGCGGGAGGCCACCGCGAGTCATTGTTAAAGGCCAGATATGCATTCAATCACCTCAAACGAAGTTAAAAATTGAAGTCGAATGCATGGTGCATCCTCAGGGATTGATCAACGCCGAGAGCTTTATTCTTTATATAACAACGGAACAACGGTATAAAATATTAAAAATACCAGCCAGGAACAATCGAGTATGCAAACTGCCGATATAGTGATTCATTTTACTTGAGGGCAGTTTAAATCGTTCGATGTCGTCTACCTCTTTGTAGTAGGAAACTACGAGAGAATTGGCTAAAGACGAAGGGCCTGCTCGATTGACAAGGCTGTCAAGGCCGAAAACACGTTGTCCCAGTCTTTACACGAGCCCATAACAGGCCACATGGCATGTTGGCTCAAATATTGATTATGAGATTAATTCAAAAAGTTCTGCTTTGTGCTCAAAACTGCTCTGGCTCTGAACGTTATAGTAGTTCCTATTAGGACCAGCCTATCTATAGGTAGATGTAGATAAGGCAACTTACGTATTTATTCCATGCAAACTCGGCTTCACACGTGATAGTACCTTATCACTTTCATTCGTTTTGATCCCATCGGAAACTAATACAGCCTGACATCTTTCGCTTTCTTGATTTGGCTGCTGCTGAAGAATTTTTGGTCACCTACTGACGTTCTTAAATGCTAGGTAGTCGATTGGTCCCTTGAAATCTTTGGATACTCTAACCGGCAACTTCGGACGGTCTGTTTCACCTTCTCCGCATCTCTGATCCTTAGGTGGCTGCGTCTAACAACGGGGCGCTGGGCGAGACGCAGGGGGACGGAGCAGACCGACCAGAGTTGCCAGTTAAGATGCAAAAGTCGTGGGTTCACAGGTCCCAAAAGGGTTAAGGGCGTTCCCACGTTGTCATCACATGGGCAGGCGTCGTGTTTTGTTGGAATAATGTGGCCGGCTGATGGCTTGGTGGTCTTTTGTCACTTTACCATGTCCCAAAGGGCTTTGAGGCTCGGTCAAGCTGATGCTTGGAGAGGTAGTGCATTTCTTTTACATTTTGAATTGCTGCCAATGTGACACTTGCCTTTTTGACCAATTACAAGTCATAACAATAGCACTATTACTCTTCCCGATAATTTAACGAATCTCTCTGTCCTGCGAACGGGATTGCACTGTATTTAGTAGTGCAGCGTATCAGGAGAAGGTGAGCAAGGCGCTGGTTGAATTTCTTACCCCGAGTTTCTCTTGCGATCAATCGACTGGCGGCCACATGGGAATGTTTTAGCTCTAATTAACTTAAAAGATTTCAAGAAAAATCGTCTCAAGCATTAGCCGAAACAACACGTCAAATATTCCTAGACCTTTGTAGAGGATGAATGCGAGGAAGAGAGTTCAATGCAAGAAGTGCTGAGATGAGCGCAGTATAGTTTGATGGCGGGTCGTGTATAAGGAGTTCGTCCTAACATTTACAAAGCAGTCACTCTATTAAAAATGTACTCCGTTGTAAGATGGGGGTTGGCTAGTTTTTTCTATGTATGCATCATTATTTATTTCTTTATTTATGGCTGCATAAATGCCTAGCAAAATTACGCAACTCCATTACATGGCCACAAATCATGTTCTTCGATGTGTTAAGCCTTTGAAGACCACCTGATGATAAGGAGGCGGCGTCGCACACGTCGCTTGCGCAGTCGCAGACAGGCAGCATCTGCATGTCTGTGCATGCATGCCTAGCTGTCTGCGCCTGCATTTCCACGAGATGCGGCGCCGCCATCACAGTAGCTGAATGAGGTTTGACGCCGCGCGACTTGATGCGGAACGTAGCATGTGGTTCTTGAAAGGGTTAATACTATAGTACTTTTTATCGTTCAACTTACAGGGAATACGATAATGGAAGCAGCACAAGTGAAGAAGGACTATGAAGAAGAAGAAGAGGAAGAAGACAGCGAATCCGTAGCTTCAAATGAAGTATGGTCTTATTGTTGTTTTACTCTGTTTTCATGCGTATGTATTCATCAATGAGAGCGTTGTAGGAAGAAAACGAATGTGTTCTTTGACGAACGATGCGCGAGTTTTGAATGACGTAGGCTTGGACGTGCCATATGAAGTTTCATCGTTACCCAGGTAATGTACCTATAACTATTCGGCAATTTTTGTGTTAGTGAATTACCATGTTACTGCATTAGAACACTTTGCACTGTTATTGCAGCGTGAAGAGGATTAAGAAGAAGAGGCGTGTGAAAAAAGTCTTAAAAAAAAGCAACGAAAACGAGAAAATCACCGAAGAAATCTGCGAAGGGGAAACGGCGGCGTACTAAAGTAATTCTTTGACGGTTATAGTAACTTTTTCAATATCGAAAACTCTGGAGTCTAAAATCTCGGAACTATAGGTTAAAGTCAACTCTATGACGGGTTTCATACAGAAAAAGCGCAGTTTTTGCGCACTCAGTTCAATTACTCTATGCTCTAGAGAAATTGTAATACAACCGTAGTATAGCCCATTCGCAATGAAGTCATTGCTTAGTCGGAACTGCCTTCATGGAGGTTTTTGCAGAATGTTCGAAGTAGGCTGAAGAGTAAGCGACCTGTGAAAGTGGAAGACCCGTTGGTTACTATGAAATCACGACGTGGTGTACCCCGCGAACCTGTGGCGCGACTCTCATTACTTGGTGCAGAACTAGAACCAGTTGTCGATTCGTGAGTGAATATATTCTCTGTTTTGTTCGCTATAATTGCTCGCTAGTGATTGCTATAAATAATTTAATAATAATAATTATAATGCAACTGATATATTCATCTAATTAGTTTCCAAATTTCGAACTGAATTGAAGTGAGTGACTGCGAATTCTCTTGCGGCTTTACTTTGCCCCTTCAAAGTCACTCAAATGCTTCCTAGTACGATCGCGCATTTATGGATATAATCGAACTACTCGAGAACTACTGGTCATAGATCTCATCCTCGTTCTTGACATGTTGGCATTTTCGTCGATGTGTTTGTTCCATTTGAAGCTTCTACGAAATGTTACGAGCCTACTTCTGTTCCCTCGACTCACTTTGATACTAACACACCTGCTAACACCTAACATACCGCCTAATCACTATGTCGTATCGAAATTAGTATTTATTTAGTGGTCGTCAATCAGGAATGGTGCAAACTAATTGTTTTCGAATCGCCCCTCTATTGCTTGTCTAACAAAATGTGGGAAGAATCGTGAGGGATTAAAAAAAGAAGTTTCTGACGGAAATTATCATACCACACGAATACCACATTGACCGTATGGTACGATAGGTGTTGAGAACCAAATTTCATAAGACTCGACAGAATTAGCTATAGTTTTTCCGGACTATTGAGTTTGCATGGAGCTGTCTAATTCTATATGGTTGTTCCCTTATCTTCACTTTCCCAGGAGCTTCGACAATCCAAGACGGTTGTCCACAGCCACTTTTTTTCACGGCGTGAGTCTTCGTGTTTGCCTCGACTCGAGTCTTCTGGAATACATCATGGCTCGATTGAATGACCTCACTGCGCAGTGCCGCTCCATACACGACGATCGTTCATATGTCAACATCCTTTACGGTTTTCTACCATTGCATCCTGATGCTGGCGACTGCACATTGGCTGACACACTGAGCGATGTGCTGTCATAAATCGCCTCATATTGGCTCAATAATGTGGGGAATTATCGGCATATATATGGTTGTAAAACGCAAAGAGCCAGTGCCTCATTCGTGTGGTGCTGATTGACGCCTCAAAAAACTTACAGATTCTACTTGAAAGCCCGGCGGATAAGTTGAAATGTTTTATTGAAGGACTATGTGTTCGACAGGAAATTCCCGCTTTATAGCGTTGGTATGATGTTACAAGTACACCTAATGATATCAAGTGATGTGTAAAAACTTTGCTATCGGGTGAGACTTGAACCTGCATCTCACCTTTTCCGAGGGCGCGTGTTCTAACTAGTTGCATTACCGACTCCTATTTTGGCACCACTCTACTTTACAAACGAGTCAATCTAACACCAAGCAACCGTCAGTGCTTGGGCTTAATAGGCGATATCGACGGTTATCCCAGTTACGCTGACTAATATTCTATCAGATATTATATATTTGTGCGTGATGGACAAGAATTTTTCTTATCTAACAGCTTTTTAGCGTGTGTCACAGTGTTACAAATAATCGCAAAGAGTGAAATGCGGGTTCGAGTCCTGCTTGAGGTCAAAGTTTTGCACATCACACAACATCATTGGGTATATTTATAACATCATACCACCGGTAAAAGGTGATTAGAGAAAAAGAATGTTGATCACATATATGTCCATGTCAGTCGGCTAACTGTGTTCATTGGCGACATTTTTACGAAGCCGAATTGTTAACGGTTGGTTGCTGTCAAATTGATGTGTTGTAGCGTCGAAAGAGTGGTGGCAAAACAGGCGCTGATAGAACTGTGTGCTGATGTTTTTTTTTTGTGTTCACTCTTAAGATGCTTGCTTTCTATCTGTTTTGAATTACCATAGTAGTGATTAGAATTTGTGGTGTTTTACAGGGCTTAGTGTATGTAAGTACTAGACTAGCCTTGTCTCTAGAGCTTTTTTGAGGTTTAAGGGGAAGTTATTTCAAATGCTGTGGATTTTCTGATCACCACTGATGCCGAGAATCTGTTTCTGAATTGGCTTGTGATTCCTTGTGATTGGGTATTTACCAGTGAGTGTAGCATTATTGGTGAACCCCTTCACATGGATATCTCAGTGTCGAAAGGATTACACATCTCATTGCATTTCAGCTTCTGGGCACATTTCTTGGTCGCATTAATATAGTGGCTCTTCTAAAGTGATTGAAAAGTTGAGATACACAAATTTTCCATCAATTCCAATTCAAGAAAGGAATCTAGTTTTTCAGCTTGGTCACTGAGAACTCTCGTCGCTTCGATCAACCTCTGTGCCATCGAAAGGAAACAGCCAAAGATGAGAAACCCATTGCTGATTCCTGGTGATCATTGAGATAGTCTTTACTACCGGTTCGACTAGGTATTAGAAATTCATTTGTTTCAGTGATCTCCTCGGATCGATTATTCCAGAGCAAGTGAAAACATTGGCTCCAGGAAGATTATTTGCGGTTAAGGTGATTGCTATCCACCATTCATTTTGCCATTCCGAATTATAAGAAAACCGTCAATTTTAGGGTGATCGGTTTAGTAGCACGAAATCTTTCGAGAAATATAAGATCAAAAAGACTAATCAACTTTCTTCGGATCTTAAGGAACGCCTTGGTGTAAGTTTTGGATATTGTGATGCTTTCCTGTCTTGCAGCAACATGAATCTTCATCATAACTTGATTCTTTGAAGATAGTGACGGAGTCAGAGGGGTTGTCAAATCCAACGAAAGTCAGGAATTCTTCAAAGGTGTGATATCTTGTGTAGTTTTGACTTATTATACAGCTGTGCTCTCAATGAAACATATTCATTTTGATTTCTCAGTTACTGACTTTTTTAGGGAAAATATTTGGATGATGCGAAACGATTATCGGTCTCGGATGAAGGACATCAATCGACTTCAACTTCTGCGCATATGAGGGGACCAAAAATTCTCAGTTCGGAATCAAAAAATTATTTCCAATAAGAGTGGAGAAGTGCGGAAAAATCATCACGAAAACGAAACTCCATCAGTCAATGTGGAATTTCATCAACGCCATGATCAAGAACCGTGTGATTCAAAAAAGCAGTGTTTCCCCAGAAATGAACCACTAGACACCACCACCACGAGCACAAGACTCGGACTAAGGATCCACATGAAGACAGAAAAGACGGAAAAGTTGTTCATCAAGGGTCGCATGAGGCAAGTTTGCGGAAGAACGATCGTCATCTGTACGCCAACAAAGACTTCAGTTGCGGGTGTTCAAAAGCAGTTCTAAGAAATGAAGAGTCTGAGCAAGAAGATTGTGATAGAAAAGGTGAGTCTAATAGGAGAGCTGTCGCTGGTGAGCACATGATACGTTTTGTACTGTAAAGTCATTTCCATTTAGAAAAAGGAAGGTTGTTTGGCCACTTTTATTGTTTTTCAGATCTCAGTCGTGGTGTTGATGTCACACTGGTGGGTATATTTTTGTTCCTCTCGAGGCTTTTTATATTCGTGTGGTTTAGCACATTGAAAACCAGCCAATCATAGCGTGGGTGCCTGGCGCATTGAATTCAGTTCTGATTTAGTATTCAGTAATCAGTTTTAGTACGGCAGACTATTTTTTGAAATCGTATTACTAAACTTTGAATCACAAATTTAAAAAATGTTCACAAAAGGCTAAATGGGTTTCAATCAATGGTCTCAAAAACCATAATTTCCTTACCTATGAGATCTATAGATTTCTCACGGTCTCCAGTATCTCAGGGTGCAATTCAGTTCTCTCGTGTTCTCTTAAAAGGTTGAGGAAAAATTTCTGAGAAAACGCTTGTAACACATTTATTTATGCATCTATTACACCCGAACAAAGGCAAAACTAATAGCCAAAGTACTCACCTTCAACTTCAAGCACTTCCTACCACTTCTCCGGCAAAAGATCGATTCCGCGAGCATAAGTTTTCCGATTTCTTGCTGTTGAAGAAATGAATGACCGAGTTGTCAGGGAGGGATTTTCTTCAGTCGCCACAAGCACAGCTTGACGACAACTTCTTTTGGACGACCTGAACGCGGCCCAAACTTTCTTCACCTTCGTCAAACTTTTTGAACCACCTGCACACCGTACTTTTGCCATCTGTGTCATCGCCCCAAGCCAGATTGATTCATTCACTTGCCACCGTTGCATCTGAACCCAACAGCCATTCGTGCATCATCAACAGCTTAATCTGCTCGCTTGTTAATTCCATCTTGAAATAAGTAGATAAATTATATACCAATCAACGCGGGAGAAAACGGGCTTTCAAATGAGCCTGAATACACAGAAAATGCCTGGCACCTAAAAAAATAGAAGCTTTTTCTCAGAACTTTTTCCTCAACCTATCATGTTGGCTTTTCTGTGTCAGTAAGTAATGATTTACCTGATTGACAGCTACTTATCTGTCGTCACCTTTCCACTTGCTCAATTTAGTCCGAGTTTCAGAACTCATCAGTTGATCCGTTGGCGAAATCTAGTCCAGTAGTAAGTGAAGATATGGCAGCATTTGAGTCCAAAGAGGGGAATAATGTGAGTTTCTCATTGCTCCGATGAAGGTATGTCGAATGAATACTAACTCGTTTAAATCTGTTTTTAGAAATCTAGTGATGTCCTCAGAATCATAGATAGTTTTGCAAAGGAAGGAATTAAGCCGTATAAAAGGTAAGTAGGATGTATTTATTGATGTCTATCTTTGTAGCGCATTTAGATAAACTTCGTTGTCTTATTTTTTTGTCATTTTCTATATTCGCTCTTGGAACGAATACATTTACACTTCAAACAAAGCCAACTCTTCACCGAATTCGAATCTCTCACCATATGAATCCGTATTCAAAAGGCGGTAAAAATGTAGGCAGGAATCACATTTGTGCTAATTTTCTACCAGGAAAAGAATAATCTCTATTCATATGATTAGTCTCTCGATAATACGTGCTCTATAGAATGGCATTCGATAGAATAGAATTGAATTTTCTCAATATTTGAGGCTCTTGAAGATTATATGTAAGCTTTCATCCATGTCGACCAGCTAATTAATACATTTCTGTAACTCCTCTGGCACATCACATTTCACGATCTCTGCGAAGTCTTTTTTAGCTAGTTATTATGTTTTTTCAAACTAGACGAAATCGTCTTGAGGACCTGTTCATTTTTGTGGTCTATTAATTGACCTTTCTCTTTTCTGAAGAAAGCAAAGCCGTCGAAAAATCGGCCAGTACTGGTTAAATCTTGACCTTTTACAGCCTCTTGACTGCTTAAATAGCAAACATTAGCGCATTGAACTATGCCAAGTTTAATAGAAAGTCTTTCGTCTCAAGTGTTTATTTAAGACCACAGCTCAAATTTCAATATACCACAAAATTATTTTTGAGCCACACGTCGTGTGGTCTGTTGATAAAAGGACTGACTTATAGAGCCCGATACACGTGTTTTGACCTTACAGTCTCGTCAGTCGGGCGGCTACCCTTTCTCGTCTTTTGCTGATCTCTGTGGGTGCCCCTTCCCCACACTAAGAGTTAGTGATGACGAACATTGTACACTCTATGTTCAGTGAACTTATCACCAAACACAGAGTGTTGTATAATTTCTTAGTGAAAGGGTAACTGCCCGACTGACAAGACTACAAGGTCGAAAACACGTGTATCGGGCTCTATAAGTCAGTCCTTTTATCAACAGACCACACGACATGCGTGGCTCAAAAATAATTTATAGTTAATAGAAAGTTATACTCGAGAATCACTGCATAATGTGCAATGATTCTTTCGTGGAATCGACTCTTTACTTTTATTTGTAGGGAAATGACTGTGCAGGAGTATAAAGATGTGATGCGAGCTGCCGTACGTGAGTGCTACAAGAAGAAAATTTTGAATGGAATTGAAATCAAGGACAAAGTCAAAAAATACGTGGAAACATTGCGTAGAGGAGAGCCGTTATCTCTTGGTCATTGTCCTTCGAAAAGGCCAATAGAACCTAATCACAGTGAATTGCCGTTGCCAACGAAACATTCCAAAACAGATCTCTAAATATTTATTGTAGGATTTTCCAAGGTCCATGATTTTGTTGTGTACTTTTCAAGTGCTAATTTCAATTTTGAGCTGATTCAGTATCAAAGGCGGACTGCGAAGAAGCAGTTGTAGATCAGTGATAAGTCTTCGAATCAAAAGCACTTGACTTATATGCAGCAAGATCACACGTATTCTCTTTAACACGGTGGGTACCACGCTTATTTTTTTGCCCAGCAAGTGGTGCCGTAGAACGGCTTGTGGCACGGCCTGCAATGACAAAGTATTAGTTTTGCAATGAGATTCGGATTTCTATTGTTTATGAAGTGATTATACTTGTATAACTTAGAGAATTGAGTGATGAGCAAAAACACGGCCTCAGGCGGTAATCGAACCCGCGTTTCATCCTATCCGGGGACGCGTTCTCTAACCACTACACCACCGAGACACATTTGCCCGACCACTCATTCTTCAACATCTCTGTGTTAGCTATCAGCCACCAACCTTAACAGGTTTGATCGGATATGCGATTTCGCTCTATAAATCCCGTTAAGGTGACTGCTATTGTTATATATAACACTTCGAAATGATAGCATTTCAGCTGCTTATTTCGCAGTGTTATGATGTTACTTGTATAACTTATCTCAATTCTCTAAGTTATATAAGTAACATCATAACACTGCAAGATAAGCAGTAGATATGCTATCATTTCGAAAGTGATTTTATCATTGCAAAAGATAGAATGTGGCCGTGCGAAATTATTGTAAAAAGTTTTTTTTTTCGTTGTTTGCTGTCAATAAATATGAACTCCTCGTATTGTAAAGCTGCTAATCGTAGATCTTGTGAGAATAATCAAACAATTAGAATAAGAATAGAATTTTCAAATAAGAACCAGATTATTGTCGAGGTGCTCCCATACAATTTACTCGTTACGCGACGTGGTGACCAGTGGTAAGAAAATGGCTCACGCAGATCCTGCCGTGTTAGCACGTTGGATACCAAATGCATGTTATGTCGTGTACTGGTGGTCGCGTCGCACGCGGGAGTAGCATTAGCGCGCGCCACATTGGATTTTTGGGAATCTTACCCATTCGCTGCTGCGTATATCCTCGGCAAGTACAGGATCATTTGGAGGCCTTTTCGCTGAGAAGAGTTTTTCGTTCGGACGTTTAGTGTTGAGTCGAAATCTCAAACATCGGCTATTTCAATGCTGAATCTGCTGCTTTAAAAGGTCTTTTGTATACTGTAGCTGCAAAAATACAATGTTTTACTCGGCCGGCGCCTGTGGAAGGCTTTCCCCAAACTTTTGTCAGTTATTTGATAGCACAAATCTCGACGTTTTGGAATTCAATTCAGTATTTGAAAGATCTCCATGGAGTACTGTAAAAAGCGGAAGCTGAAAGCTGAAGCAGGTACCTCAGTACGTTCGCATCGAATACAGACACAGAACGGACACCATCAATTCAATCGAACCTCAAGGAGGAATACCTCATAATAATACGTGATATGACACAAAGTATGAGATGCCGAATGATTCAGAGTGGTGTACAAAAACTTCGACGTCAGGTGGGGTCAAAAAAAAGGAATAATTTCTGATTGTTTAACAAAGTACAAGACTAATTTTGACGTAGAAGGTGTATTGCCAGTGAGCTCTGTCCAGCCTATATTTTTTTTTTTTGGACATCAGTGGGAGACTCATAGAAAGCGGCGAGTATAGAAAAGTTGTTTTGCTCTTGGCGGGCTTAAGATCTATGATTAGTGATTGTTATTTGTTGAAATAGTGGGGTTCTCTGGCTGACTAGTCTGTAGACAACCTGGTCTTTTCAAGCTTTGAAAAAGGCACAGCCGCCGATGCGTCAGCTGTACAAATAAATTGTGTTGCAATAATCTCGTGTTTTTTGCTCATGTAAAGAGAATTGTAAATTATGCGCATTAAACGTATTCACTTCGAAGTCCAGTGAGTATCGATATTCCCCTAGGTTGCATGATATGTGCCTTCAGTGAAGAATCGAAATTAGTGAGTTTTTTTTTTGTGAATTTTCTCATTCATGTTCATCTTGAGGCTTCACTCATGTAATCTAAATTTAAGTTGAATTTTACGTGAGAATGTATTACACTTTGTGACCTACTGTAGTACGATGATACACTAACTGAGTACTTAGCACGTTTTGTTTCTTAAGACATCTTGATATTATGTTTTTTTAGCAGCTGCTTCCTCTGCCTGCTGACACTTTGCTCTTTGTTTGGGGAAACAAATCTCCATAGAAAAACGATTTCTTGAGAAGCGAAAAGTTCACAATGCATAAATCAGAGCGTATTTATCTCAGTGGCGGAATAGTCAACCATATCCATTGCTGAAATTTGATTGCAGCTTCTGATGTGTGTTTATTGTGTACACAGCTGCTTTAATCGCAACAACAATAAATTCAGCTTTAGCGATTTAGATAAAGAAGTCTTCTGTTTCGTCAGTCTATACCACACACATACGCACACCTACATTACCTACAGATATCATGCTATCATGAGCTTTTCGTTGGGTTGTCTGAGACTTTATGTGGCTTCTCTGCTTTTATCTTCAGCTGCACGTTCTTCTTTAACTTCGCATGAATCAAAACAAGTAAACAATGCACACGCATCTACTATGTCGACTTTTTTCACAACGACAAGTCTCCACAATTTTCTGGTAATTTGAGAGACAGTTTGATTTTTTAGAGTTCACTGCAGTTGTTGACAAGCCCAAGCGTTTCAGTGTAAGAAATTTCGATTGAAGCTGTACTGTGCTAGTACTATGAAAGAATAAATGTAAAAGCACTACTTCAACATTTCTTTTACATTTTTATTATTTCTGGCAAAGTTGCTGCTTCAGAGCAGAGACGAGTGTTGCTAACATCTATTATTTTGATCAGAAATCTCCCTAATCTAATAAAGGGTACGAAAAAAGTTTTGTTAATTTGTGCTTCATTATTCCTAGTATTGACACAATATTCTTCATATCAATTCTGGAAATTTCATTGAATTCTTTCTCCAATTTTTATCTAGAATCCTCCATTTATTTGACTCTTGATAATCAATCAGAATTCATTTTATCTGGCAGTCTATTGTGGTGGTGTGATGTTACAGAAAACACAGTATTACGGAGTAGTGTGCAAAACGTTTACATCAGCTGGAATTCGAACCCAAATCTCACTCTTTCCGAGAGCGCGTGCCGAGCCGTTGCACTACCGACGCACCTTTTGACACCACTCTTTCTACGCTACAACGCGTTATCTGTCAACAGCTAGATATTAGGTTTTGATAATCAATCAGAATTCATATTATTTATTTGACCGCCTATTGTAGTTTCAAGATGTTAAAGAGTGAGAGAGTGAAATCTGAGTTTGAATTCTGGCTGACGCAAATGTTTCTGCACAACACTCTACTTTATTGATTGACTATTTTGAGTTGAGCTAAAATTATGGGTCGTATAAATGAACGTATCCCATTAGTTGAGTGGCATAAGATGAGAATGAAAACCGCTGATATAGTTTAAATTGACTGGCTTCAAACCAGCAAGTGTCTACAGAGCCGTTAACCTTTTTGAGAGAGTGGATGGAGCAATTGTGAGCTAACTTCAAAAAGGTCGTCCAAACATCTTATTTATTCAAAAAACATTCAGAAGATCTGATGCCAAATCATCAACAAAATCCAGAGCGTTCGACGCACAAAATGATATGGAAGGCCCTCAATCAGCTAGTGGGAGCACCCCGAAACAGTGTCAAAAATACACTGAAGGTGCGCAGTCATGAGGCCGCCAGTGTTAACTTTCTAAACAAAAAAAAATCAAAGAAGAGTGGCTCTGAAAAGCTCGCCGAATCATTCATTTGATCACTGGTGCTCGTTTGTCGAAGGTGCTTTCTACGGATGAAAAGACATTCGCGGTCGAACTACACAATCACCAGAATCAACGTCAGCTTTCCAAGGAGAGTCAGGAGAAGTGCGCAGAAGCAAAAACCATGAACCGCAGTCTTCTGTTCCCTGTGATGGTCTGGGCAGCCATTTTTTTCACTGGAAAGACGCCGTTTGACTTCATCAACAGATACGTCAAAATCTCCGCTGCCAGCTATCAACAACAAGTTTTACGGTGCGCACAGGAGCCTTGGATTACTCAACTCTCTGACGCCGACGGATTTACACATAAGCAGGACTGAGCTCCTGCGCATTCGGCCCACTCAACGATTGCCATTTGTCAAGAGCTGTTTCCAGATGTTGGGGCAAGGACATTTGGCCGTCGAACTCGGTGGAACTCAATCCACTAGAATACTGCGTGTGGTTCATAATGGAGGAAAAAGTTTCGGCTACTCGCTACACTACCGTAGACGCGCATAAAACGACTTTGAGGCGCACCTCGGGCAAAACTACGGTGAAAACGTGTGCGGGCATCGTTGGAAATTGTCGCAAGCGACTTCGTATGTATAGAGGCCAAAAAAAAAAAAAAATTTTGGGAAGAAAAGAAGACAATCAGGAATTATATTGAAGCATGCCGAGGTTAATAGACAGTCGGTCTTGGGAACAATTTTGAGATTTTGTAACACACTTTTTTGCTTGTTGTTATAGTTGTTGATCTGATAAACGTGATTATTTCTTCAACCGAATGAATTTATTTGTTTATGTTGTGATTTTTTATTGTTGAAATATCTGAACAAATTATATGAATTTTTCAGGAATGAGTTTCTGAGTACTTTGTAGAAAAATTGTCAATCTTGATCACCAAGAACGGCTATCTATTTACCTTGACATTCTTCGATAATTTTTTGCTTTTCTTGGCAAGCTAAACGCAAAGTTGTTACAATATCATTTATTCCGAAAGGTAACGTTTTGGCTGTTTCGTCATCTTCAGAGCCTGAAAAAGATATGTTGTTCACAGCGAGTCAGCTAAAGAAGTCCATTACGTCAACAAAAAGAAATTGCCAAACCTAGATTTCAATCTTATTGAGCACAAAACAGTTTTCCAATATATTCAGCCCTTTCAAAGTCTTCCACCGAGTCGTCCAAGTGGAGACTAACCGTGCAAAGATCATATGGACTGCGAATACACCTACCAATACAATGTTCAAAATAACAGTCTTATATACTGTGCTAAATCACGTGTGATATGAGGCATTCCTCTCCTCCGTTCAGGTTTGAATTAACGATATTCATCCATAACATTTTCAAAATCCTACGCACTGAGGTTCTATGTTCCTGTGTGACGTTGGTGACATTCACTTCAAAAGTCATTTTATCATCCAGCCCATCTCAATCTTAATTAAATATATCTAGAAAATTATTGAGAAGTCGGACCAACATCATAATACAATCACTTCTAAATGCATATTTCACATCTTGGTGCTGATTCATTAGTTAAACAGAAAATAGCGCTGAACTCTTTGAATCTTCTACTAAATGTAGCTTCGATATCAAAATTGTGTTTTTTGTGCCTTCAAATTTCTTGTATCTAATAGAATGCACTAATGAAGACAAGCAATTTTATTTAGATGCTGTTCAATCATGAAAAAATTCAAGCCTCCTAAATTCGTGTAAGAAATGGGAGCGATAGTTCTTGACCTTCTATATAATCTCAACTTCTATCGTTCAGATTAAGTAAATTGCGAGCTGTTATGTAATTTAGAGAATGAAGAAAAGACGACATGAAACAGCAGTAGTTGAATATTCAACGGTGAACCAAACTCCACAGCAGGCTTTTTATACCTGCCCTGATTTGCTACCTCTGAGAACAACGTTCTTATTCATCAATGAATGACTTTAAAAAATGGCTTGATGTTCTCAAGTGATGCCATTGGTGTTGAAATGTTTTTTTTTCCGGAAACTTCTTTTTATTTTGTAGGAATGAGTGATGACAAAGAATTGAGAAGCTGCCAATGTGTTGAGGAAGTGTTAGTTTAACACATTGATATAAAACTTTAATCGATTATGCAGGCTATATGTCAACACATATAATCTATTTGAGTTGACAACGGGGAGAACTCAAAAGATATATTGTAAACATATGAGTCATTAGAAAAATTCGTGTTGTATTGGTAACTACACAATCACTAGTCAAAAGTTTCACTGACATGTTAGACAGTTTATTAATCAGTTAGTGGCATAACTATGAAAATTAAGATTCGAACAAATTTTGGGGCTTGACACGTATTTGATTGACCTCAAACCACCACTTACATTCGTGGATCTGCGCGCTTTCGCTCTACACTAGCCAAGCTCTCGCTCGCCATCCTCTCTTTTATATTTATCTCACAATTCTTCTGTTATATTTCACATCTCACCTTCAGTTAAGATTTACGAGAATTTGAAAGTAAATCTAAATCACTGGCAGCACTACAGTAAAGACCAAACTCATGAACCAAAAGTAGTCAAGATTGCATGACCTTATCGTTCAGTTGCGCATTTTTTTTTGCGAACGCCTTGGCATGAAATTGTCCATACTTGCTTCAAGATGGAGCTGTCTTGCAGATACATTCGCTTGCTACTCATGCACGAATGGCGCGTAGAGGAAAATGTTAGTAAAGCCGCGCGCAAGATTGATGAAGCTCCTGAGGACGGCTCGAGTGCGACTGATCCTCCGGACTGTTCTCTCCAGCTTTGAAACTTCGCGAACGTCCTTTCTGCTATCATATTGTCTCACCAAGCTCCATTTATCTCATGCACCGCTTCACTAGCATTTTCCCCTACGCGCCATTCGTGCATGAGCAGCAAGTGTATTTGTCCCCAAGTCAGCTCCGTCTCTAAGCAACTGTAGGCAACTTGCATACGAAAATGTTCACAAGAAAGTGTGCAACCGGACGATACCAAAGTCATGCATAATTAAAAATTTTGGTTGATACATTTGGTGTTTATTGCCTCGGTGCCAAAACTTACGGAACGAACTAATTTCACTGATATCGATCATGGATTGGACATTGATAGCCAAAATGTGGGGCTCAGTTTGTGTATATTTAATACATTGTGCCGCCGCTGAAATTTGTTTGATGACTTGTAGAATATTTTTGTTAGTACTATCTTTGCTAATATTGTAGATAGCGGGGAGACACCGCAACAGTTAGTGATGTGGTGTCTAAGGAAGCGAAGGAGATAACAAAGGTACTGGTTCGATTCCCTGCCCCTACTTTGCCTTGCAGTCAATCAACTAGCCTTCTCAGCTCCCTACGTAGACAATCACAAGAGAAGTCGTTACGTCCAACATTTCACGATTTCAATGAAAAATAGAAGTACCATAGCAGCAGCCGAAGTAAAACGGAAATGTTCGAGGATGTTTGTGGAGGACGAAAACGGGAAACGAATCGGCTTCAGGAAATACTGAGATTCGCACAGTAAAGTGTGATGACAGGTCATACGAAATAAATAAAAAGATCAATTTGATTTATTTCTTTGTCGTTTCAAGCAGGAGTTTTTTTTTATCATTTCGGTTTCGTTTTTGCTAGCGATTATTCTTTAATTAAAGTTAAGTAGGCTTTCCTATCAATAGTATCACTTTATATACGCTCCTACAATCTAAACACCTTGTCTTTCTAATTTTTCCTTTTTTTTTAACCCTTATGCAGCAGAACGCATGAATTTATCATGGGCACGATTTACGATGCTCTTTGAATCATTAGACATTGTGAAATAAATGCGTTTCTTCAATGATGCTGTCGTTTATAATGGCGGCTGATAACTTGAAGTGACAAAAATCAACGCCATGTCAGCAAGTATTCTCAAGTGTTCCTTCAATATTCACCGATTCTATGTTATGTTTGCTAAAGTGAAACTCTATGACTAAATATACTACATGTGAATTTGACGTTTCCAAGCTCCGGACATTTAAACCACCGGAAATGAGCCATCATTGTCTTATCCTCTTGAGTCCACGTCCATTTTTCATGCGGCAAGCGGTGGGTCCCCGCGGCGAGCCAGCACAGCGCGTTACAATGGCAATGTAGCAGTTTTCTGATGAATTCAGATTTCGGTCATCAATAAACGGGATCTAGTCGTCAAAAAATGACTAAATATGACAGAAGAGACTTTGATAAGGCTAGTTTTGGTTCAAATATGTCAAACAAATCACAAAACAATGAACTGTTTGTCAAAAATGATGCCGCACATTGCAATACGATGCCATTTCATCGATAATCTGATGCAACCTCGTATCATCAGTAAACAGTAGGAGACAAGAGTTCTATAGGACTGTGGAAGAAGAGTTGTTCTATTATACCAGGTTGGAAAGGAAGTTTCCATCGTTTGATAAAACATTCAACATTCATGCATATATTCAGACAACAAACAACAACAACAACTATTCTTCAAAATACAGGCCATCATTATCCACCACTTTTTGCATCGGTCCGCCAGCTTTCGGATCTGATCGAAGTACCACTCCTTAGGCCTTGAATCGAAGTACTCTTGACATGCTTCTTCAACTTCATCGAAAGATTCAAATCAACTACCTTTCGAAAAGTCTTGCATTGATCGGAAAAGGCCGTAATCAGATGGAGCAACGTCCGGACTGTAGGGTGATGCGGTAGTATCTCATCACCGTCCAATTCTTCAAATTTTGCCTTGGTCTTTTTGGCTGTGTGTGGCATCAGCAGCGTTTGAACCAAATTTATACTCGTAATGCATCAACAAACGCTTTTGTTTCTTGGACAATTCCATTCTGCAGCAGATATAGATTATTTATATATCGGTAGATGCGCAAGAAGTAAACCTTTTAAATGATATGGAAATCACACACGATTCATGCGAAAAAAAACGACATTTCCATCCAAACGATGGAAATTTTCTTTTCTACCTAGTAGTATGAGTCACAACTTATACTTTTCACTTATGTTCCGATATGAACATTATTTATCGCTGCAATCTTTGTCACTAGTAGTGCGCAATGGCTTTACATGCTCTACTTACTTCCTTCTCACGAACCTCCTCGCAAACCGAGTTCGGTATTATAAACGCATTTTCCAAGCTTATAAACACTTTATTGACCTGTCTTCACGGTGTTTTTTCCACTATGCGGTCCCAAAAATTGTAGCATTCAATTCGTGTTTTCGTCTTCTTATTCAACGTTATAGAATACTTGTTGTGCGCATCTGCTTGTAATCTCAAGGATAGCCTGACTGTGACGTTCCATAGGGCGTTCGTTGTTAACTGTCGAAGAGAGCTGGAGAGTGAAGCTCGGCTCCATGGGCGCGTTGAGACGAACATCATAACCATTCTGCCACGGCGGCCCTTTTCCCTAGCTATTGAATGGATCTTCTAAGTTCAATGAATAAGCTACTCTCCGGAACTTTTTGGCACTATCCAGAGACAAATGAAAAAAGGACACTTTTTGCTGGACAAAGATTTTCCACTGCACTTTTAGCAGTCATTCAGAAACTTAAATTTCTGGCTGCTGCGCTTTATAGCCATTTTGAGAAAACATTTTTGTAACGCTGTAACATGAAGAAAATATTTGTGTTTTTCAAACGCGTTTTTCTCGCAGATAAGAGCTCTTCCTTCAGACTGTTATAATCTTTCGATAGCGCAGATTCAACGGTTCCACCGCTGCGTTTATTTTCAGAAACACCAATTCTCTGCAGTGTAGCAGGGAAAATAAGTTCCATTCAGATACGCGGGCATGTGTTATTTGTATGGTCTAGGGGCTCAGGGGAGGGGCGCACGGTAGCTGCCTATGGTTTCAAAACAGGGAACGATCAATGGGGCTGATACGTTACACATGTAAAGTGCGATTTTTGTCATTCAATTAGGAATTTTTTTCGCATTCAAAGAAACACCGGATAAAACATGTAAGTATATTACTAAAAGATTTCCTCTACACGTTCATGTGTTTTCGCTCTTCCAGCGAAGTCATAGTAAGATTGCGCAGCCGATGTAAGAAACAATTTTATTTTGAATTTTACAGCGCATAGAAGGATCTTCACCAAACACGGCTACGTAGCGCTGCAGCTAGAGATTTGAGCTTTTGAAGGGTTACTAACACTCCTATAAAAAATTCTTGCTCAGCGAAAGTGGTGGTTTTTTATTTGTCACCAGATAACCGAATAAAACCCAATAAAGTTTGCTTAGCATCAAAATTTCATAACATAATTTCAAGAAATCCATTCTGAAGTTCAAACAACGTGCTGCGAAGCAAACATAATCTTTTCCCGTATGTAAAACTTAATATAAAGGTTGCTTCATAAACCAAGCTCATTGTTAAAATCGGCATTTTCCGAGCTATCGAACGATTATTGAAACATAGACTTGAAAAAAAGTGTAAACAGTTGCTTTATACCAGTCGCAATTATTCCTTTTGGAAAAGATGTGATTATCTTGTTAAATTATAGGAGGCTTCTTCGACACATGGGCGTTCTTTACACCGGAAGAAGATCCCTATAAGAGTCTCTTCTGTGATGCCCAGTCATTCAGTAGTGATAATGTCTTCTTGAAACCTAACTTTATTAAATAACTTTCCACGCTTCCATTGCTGCTTGCATCGTAGAATATCTTGGCTCGCGGCGCCAGACGTTGAGAACGATGGCATGTATACGCGCCACTTAGGACCTAAGAGATCAAATAATTCTTGCCGTCAGTAACCTCAAGTCTGGTTATCGAAAAAACAATAAGGTTATTGACTTTGTCGTTATTTAGGCGCTTCAATGACCGTATCATATAATTTGGATGTTTCATCAGTATCCTATTTCACCTTCTTCAAACTACTTTTTCGATGGCGTGGTTCAATATACAAGTCGATAGTCGCTGACCTAATCGTCTGGCTTTGCGGATACTATGCAGTGTTTGTGATCTATAGGAGCGTCCTCCATGGTGAGGCTAAGCGGTGAGTTCATATGCTTTTGCTGCCTAGTCACCTGTTTCTTCTAAGCACATTAGTAAAGCGGCCACGCAGTAAAGTTTCCTCATATAGCCTTGTTCGGCGTGGTGAAGCTGTTTGTCCGGCTCTGATCACTCGATGGATAGTAATTTAATTGGTCTATCTGTACAAGTACGGAACTTGTTGTTGTACAATGCCCAATTTTGCACTTATCGCAGCACTCAAAAATATCACGCCATCACTTTGAGGCGGTGAAGCATTGTGGTCGAAGAGTAATAATGTGAATCACATCCCGACCCACTTGACTACATGAGAGCCATTTGTAAATGTGGTTGTAGTCCGTATGACTTCTACATTCGAGAACTCTGTAGCTACATTTCTTGAATTCAACTATACTTTATCACTTAGATATTATGTTGGATGCTGATCAGGAAGCTTCATTCTGCACTTAAAAAAACCTCAAAAGAATATCCTCCGAGTGTCTTGATTGATCGTTGATATTACTGGACATGAGTCTTCTTTCATTTGTAGGCGTTGTAATAAAGCTAATTATAGTGTGATATGGACGAATAAGAAAATTAACATCTGACTCAAACCAAGCATTTTAACACTTCCAGATTTCAAAAGCAGAGTGTTCTGCATACTGGAACTTAGTGAGGGCATCAAATATCAGTCAAATGGAAACTCTCCACTTTGCTTACTGCCTAATTTTATTTTAACGACAAGGCGAGATGTGAAAATATACAACCTAAAGGTGCTAAAGTGCGAGCAAAACTCAGAACGTGAAGTTGTTCGAAGCCTTTCAAGCCGAGAGAAAGACAGGGCGGAGGTCTTAGTGGCTTTTTGGATAACACACGAGCTCTTGGAACAGGTAGCTCGGGTTGGATGTTACCTCAAGTTTCAATCTTTCCTCGCATCTCACCATATTAGTCAAGTGATTTTAGACAGTTCGAAAAAATATCCGAATACTGTGACAAGAGACTGGAGTACATTCCGCTCACGTTTATGCTTGGATTTTTCGTAACAATCGTTGTTGATCGATGGAGAAGTATTTTCCAGAATATGGGTTGGATGGAAAAGTGAGTAATCAGTATTTTCCGCTAAATAAGAAATTATGATAGTAGTGTGTTTATCGAATATAGTAATGAATCTTGGCAGGAGTTTGTCTCTTGACTTTTTATTTCTTCGATTTCGTTGCTTGTTAAGACTGTTTTTATTGTTCCTCATGGGCAAGGGTGAGGGTGTCACTGAATTTCGTGTATTGTTTGATTCATAATATTTGAATGGCCTACCTTTCAAACCTGGGAGGACACAACTTTTTTTGAACGCTAATTTGCTGATTGAGCAGGATTTTTTTATTCTGGAGTGTCCAAATAACTGTGTTTAGGCTCCAAGTCGTCGCCTGACCAGATACAGTCATTAGCGGACTTTTGTAACTACATTCTTGTTAGCAAGATAGCGATTCTTCGCATTTAATTTTGAATCGCACATTATAATTCTTTTCTTCAGCCTGGCACTCACTGTCTCCACATACCTAAGAGGCAACACCAAGAAGGTGGTTCTATATAGGCGAACTATAATACGCTACTGTGCATTGTCTCAGGTGAGGCCTGTGAATACAGTTTATTTTGACACCGAGCTAATGCGAATATGGCAGATCATTGCAGTGTCCAAGTATAGGGGTACTTCACATGTATAATTTGTTTTGTGAAATATGGCGAGTAGAAGGAGCCAGCCTTACATATTCCGTGTTAGGTCCATTCTTTTTACTGTATTGTTTCTTGAATAAAGGATGGAAGCCGAACCATGAGAAACTACGCCTGCTCACAGATAGTTGCAGAAACGAATACAAATCCAGTCAATTATTTTTTCAACCAATAGAGGAGTTATCAACAGACATGAATCAGTATTTTTTCTAATTCTCTTTTCTGCAGGTAATGGTGTTTCGCGACATATCACTTCCTGTTCGTCGAAGATTTCCAACCATGGAATCACTTGTTGAAGCAGGTGAATTTTAGTTCTTCTCGGTGATTCAAATGTCTGAAAGCTTCAAGAAAGAGTCTTTGCATGTGTTAAGGTCTATATTACGATCTGGCCTCTCTTAGCTTCATTTTATATCCATACGTTTTGATATATCTTCAATCTACTTGGCTCACAGATTGAATGTTACCATGCATAATATTACTAGGCATTCATTAATTCAAAAACTAAAAAACAGCACGCACTAAGTTGATACATTTATCTAAAACGGTTGTTTATCAAAATATTTACAACTCAAAATTTATATACAATAACAGAGAAACTGTATTTGCAATATGTAATACTTTCTCATAAAAGCTTATAGTACGCATAAAACAATGAAAATGTTGGTTTTTGTCAGCGATTCAGCCAAATATAGCTCATCAAAGAGACAAAGAAGGTAACAAAGCTACTGAATGAGTCCACTGATATGTCGTTGTTTGCTTAAGCGCAAATTGCTTGGTGAGCATTGATTTGACTAAAAGCCTCTTGGAAGTAAATCATCAATATGTGAAACATGTGGACCTTAGCAGTGGTCAGTTTTTTCCTTGTTAATTGAGCCTTTAGCACAAGCTCGTTGCTAAAAATTTTTCTATTCGGCTAACGTATCAGTGCGTTTCGTGCTCTTCACAACTGACGATCTGAATTGATCGCCCAACGTGAATCGCCTTCATTGTGGATATTCGCCTTCGTTTTGCTTGATTTGTACCTTCCCGTAAAGGGCATGGGTCTAGGGTAGCATTGCTGGAATAAAGAACCTTGCCCGGCTAACTCCATATGTAGGATGAAGCATTAATTAGCTAATAGCTATTCAGCCGTTGATAGTTATCTGTTACTCCAAACAAACAATCCTGCAAAATTCGAATTATCAATGGTTAGAACGAATTATCAAAAATGTAATCGGCCTTCCTTTAGCCTCTGCATAACCAATCAACATATTTTCGTTGTTGATTAAGCCTATAGTGCGGATTTGTTGATTAAAATTTTCATTCGGCCAACTTTTAAACGCATTTTTCTCTCTTTCAGAACAATGGTTTATATAGAAATGTAGCCGAATTAACATTGACACCTCCTGCTACAGATCTAATCAACGAAGAAAATACGATTGAGTTATGCCGACGCTGAATTTGAATCAGCTACATAACATAGTAACGCTCTATAGCGGTCGTTAATACTGACTACTACCGCAGAATGAATGTCCTGGGAAAAAATCAAAATATCATCAACAAAAAATCACCTTTACTTAAGCGGTACCCATAGATAAAGATTCGACGTGATCGGCAATGAGAAGAAGGTTACAACGAGGACTGCGGGTAATTGACTCGAATCCTACGCTTTGAAGAAGGCGAAACGCGTCGCAACGTTAGCCAGATACATTTTTATTACCAACCTCGTGCTACAGACTTAACCTACACAGAAATAATTGATTTGTCGTACGGGTCAAGGAGAATCGGTTAGCTCTACTACTTCGAAGACTGGATGCAAAGTAGTCTTGACACCATTCTATGCCATTCATGAAGAACACGAAATCTCAAGCAACACGTAGAATGTTTGAAGGCCTTTTGAAGGACGAATGCAAGGAAACGAATCTAATGTGAGATGTACTGGAATCTGCACAGTAAATTGTAATAGCGCCTTGTGTACTACAATTATACTGAATTTGAGTGGCATAGAGTAGGAGAGCGCATGTGGCGCAGTGGTTAGAGGTGCCCTGCGTCGCACACGAGGTCAATGGATCGATCTCGCGCTCATGGCTCACCAAGCCATCCATCTCTCCGGGGTCGGTAAATTGGTACCAGACAGGTCTCAGACTTATCTGGGAGGATAAGCAGCACTGACTCGGTTCACCGGAGGCCTCCGCGAGTCATTGTAAAGGCCAGATATGCATTCAATCACCTCAAAACGAAGTTAGAAATTGAAGTCGAATGCATGGCGCATCCCTCAGGGATTGATCAACGCCGAGAGCTTTATCCTTTATCCTTTTATAGTAAGTTTTTGGAGGTGGCCTGCGACACACACATGGTCATTAGCTCGATTGCGCTTCAGGTTCCACCAAACTTTTCTACGCAGCAGTAGAGCTTCTGATGAAGTAGGAAAGAAAAACTGAGCATGATGTTATGAGGATGCTAGATACGAGAATCCATCGTTAACTATGCACTGTTTATGATCGTGGTGTGTGATGGAAGAAAAGTCCGTTGTTATCGTGTTTGTTAGAACAAACTTCTACAAACATTGTTACTTCAAAATAATTCATAACTTGGGTGGGACGTCCTCCAAAGAAAAGAGCTATTGAAGCAAGATGAAATGGGTAAAAGTACAAATTTTTTCTTTAACATTTTTCTTCACTTGAGTTTACCATGAAGCTCGATCAACAGGAGATTGCTGTGTCTTGTGTGCAAAAGGAAAACCAAGAACTTATGTAGTTTTGAGATCACCGTTTTCCACTTTAACGCCAATGTAATTCTGGCTTTGACGATTTGATGTCTAAGGCATTTGCTATTGAATCCCGCGATGTAGAGTACAACGAAGGGAATGAGAAGCTCTCCAGGCTCTCTAAGACTATGAAGACTTCATGGCAACTAACACTTCCGGAAGCCCTCTTCTCACCCTGCCTTTGATATCCTTCTAATTCATACCACCATCTCACACCTAATCATAAGACAAAGCACAAATCATCAAGTGCTGACTAATTTATAGGTATGTTTCATGACCCCAGATTTATATGATATCGCTCGAGGAGAGTGAACGCCTCTGCAGTCTATATAATGACATTTCAGTGGTTTGACGATGTATCAGTGTAGTGCAGTTATACTCTCAAACAGATCTTTTACCGCTTATCCTACGCCGGAGGTATGGAAGGCGTGGTAAATCCACGACGTGTGACCGGATATAGGGACCACGTGTTTAACGCAGAACAACCTCTAACCACTGCGTCACATGCTTACGATGGCAGCTAACTGTGCTTTCAATTTCTTGCTCTGAATAAATGTCATTGCTGTCGAAAAGTTAAATATAGGCTTGTGTTGATGCTCAAATCTTTATTCGCAGCGTGAACAGCTAGTAGAAAAGTCCGCGACATTATATCAACGTATACTGTGGTTCTCCATACTTTGGTCATCTTCTACGATGATCCTGTTACTTACCCAATAATGTAGAGTGGTGTGCAAAAACGTCTTCGTCAACCGGGACTCGAAACCCATATCTTACTCTTTCCGGGAGCATGTGCTAAACCGTTGCACCACCGACGCTCGTTTTGCACTCCACTCTCTCTACGCTGCAACTCATTATCTGTCAACAGCCAATCATCTACGGTGTGGCGGGGCAGTCATTGTTGACATTGAACCCACATATATTGACAGATATTGGGTTTCAATAATCAATCAGAAATCATTTTATTTGACCGCCTATTGCGGTATTATGATGTTACAATAAACCCAATGATGTAGAGTGGTGTGCAAAAACGTTTGCGTCAGTCGGGATTGGATTGAATAAACCCAATGTTGTAGAGTGGTGTGCAAAAACGTTTGCGTCCGCTGTTATTTACATCGAATCTACATTGATAGAAGTACTGTACTATTTTTGAGATATCGAGTATCTGCAGTGTTATGCTAGGAATGGCGAAGGTGTCGAAGTCACCAAGAAATGTCTTTTTTACGCCTTTCTTTCCAATATTCACTAAAATCCGCCTTCCTGCGTTACCTAGTAAGGATGGAAAATGTTGTTTCAACGACTCTCCTATCACATGTGTGACGTCCTCGTCGGTGTGTGGGACTGCATATGCCTGGTTTGCATAGAATTAGATTCATGAAGATAGAACACCTATTACCAGCCCTCAGCTTGTATCACACGCTACTTTCAAAAGCTCATGGCCTTGAATACATGGAAAATTTAGCTCGTAGGACTGACTGATATAGCAGATAGCATACGACTCTGCCTTGACAGGATTGACAGATCATTGAACTGAAATTAGTCATGCACGCAGTTATAATGTTTTTTATACAACCTGCTGTCAGTTTTTTACTCCACAGATCCGAGTCGCATTTGATTTGCTGGATCTTTTCTAGAATCCTACAGCATATTTAAACACAATATTTTACCATAAAAATCAGGTAACGCTGCAGTCAAATGTCTTCTTTCCTACTATTTGGACGTATAAGTCAAAATCAATATCAATTAGGCTTTGTTTTCCGGCGGCATGAACATCGCCATGTACTCGAGAAGTGCCTCGAATGGATCCCGACCCCGACTTTTGACCATGCGTCGCCAAGCAAATTCTGCCAGATAGGTGTCGAGGAGAGTGCGGCTCGTCTCACACTGCCGTTTCTTGCGTCGTTTGGTTTGATTCCATGTGCTTTCGATCGTGTGAGTATGGGCGCTGGTCTCTGGGTTGATGAAGTGGTGGCGATGGTTGACGCGGGATTGTTCATAGTTCTTATCCTTCTGGTTCTGATTCAGATTGTACGCCTTCCAACTGTCCGATTAGATGGTCGTTCCGGGAGCGATGCAGCGAGTGATGACCTTTAGAAGCGTCTGAGCCGTCCGATCAGGAACCTTTTCTAAGAACACTTCTCCGGTTTTCTGCACGCTCCACCAAACACCCACTGCTGGAGAAGGACATGGCTGACGTGGTTATTGCGCCTAGAGAACAAGAACTTCTCAATTTTTACAGTCAGCCCTTCGCCACCCCCGACGACCTATTCGTGCTTAATGACGCTATCCGCGCGAATGTTTTTAATAATCGACTCAACCACGGTCAGTGTGGCGATGCCCAATGAGGTGTGGCAGAACTCAGCGGCAGTCTTCTCGCATGCCCACAAATAGAAGAAGGTGATCGCCACGCGGGCCTTCATGTTAGAGTTCTGAAAGAGTGTACCCACCCGGAGTCCCTTGTTCGTACGACATTTGGCCTTGTTGCATAGGCAACGAGGATTCTCTCCAAATCTTGCCTTCATCTCGTGGCCATTGCAGCAGATTCTCGAGTTATGCACCTTCTGTGCTCTAGACAGAAGAACCACGCCGGCCGTATCCATCCCCAGAAATGGATGCTTGGTGGATTATGCAGAGAATGCTGCTGGAGAACAAAGCCTAATTGATATCAAATTTGACTTATACGTTCAGATGGTAAGAATAAAGACATTTGACAGCAGCATTACCTGACTTTTTCAGTAAAATATGATGTGGTATGATTATAGAAATCCAAAAATACTGTAGGATTTTAGAAAAGATCCGATTTACTTCTTCTCATTCACGGCCCTAAAGGTCTTTGAAACATTTCACATATTGTTTCGACCACTGCATCAAGGATTTGGACCGATGCTTGAAGATCGTATATTTATTATAATAAAATAGAGAACCACGTTTCACTCTCTGTTTACTACGTGTGATGGTATACGTATTCACATTTAAACAACTCATAGATGGAAGGCAAACGACAGATGTGACGTCTATCGATAAGTTCTCGGTATGTGCAGTGGAGTCGATGTAAATTTATATGTTTAAGAATGTGAAGTAATAGGTGAGGCTCGCAAATTTTTCAGATCGCACAAAAACTTATCAAGAACGGTTCGAACTGTGTTTTAATTCTCGACTAATTATTGCCGCTTGATCATCGAGGCTTTGTAGATTCAAGAGCTTTTTTCAAGGTTTCCTGCATGAGAACGAATTACGGAATTTGGAAAGTATCAAGACAGTTCACAACAAATACTGGGCTCCGCTGAACTGGGCGACAACGATATGTATGCAAGCGTTGAAAGAAGGAGATATCGAAACACTTCTAGGTTCTCATTCAATTCAAGCGGTTAGATTTTTGTCATTAATTGTAATTTCGATCTAAATAACCACCAGAGTGCTGAAATACAAGCAAAATCGGGAATCTGATGTTGATATAATGGACTCGAACCGGGACTATACTTTTCTGAAACAGCGAGTGACCGCAGCACACCATCGAGGCCTTTGGTTTGCTCTTTTATAATCGTGTTTCAATCGCATCGGCTGCTTTCAAAAGTCACCCGTAAGCGGGGATACCGTGTGCTCAAAACAACCAATGAGGGCCAAGTAATACAATGTGACATCAACCACAGTCCCAGCTTGGCTCTTTTGGAACCAAGTCTACAAAAATGGTACATCAGTATTTTTGTGAATTCCTCGCCGCGCAAGCTGTTTCACTAGATTTTTATAGTCATTCGATAGCTGATGTAATGTTATTCTCACGTGGCATCAACTGTTTTTGATCGATGTCATGGATCAATTTTGTTATCATATCAATGTCATGGATCAAACAGTCGATGCCATGAATTAGTTTTGTTCTACCAGCCAAGATCCATCGAATGAGAAGTGGTGATGGATCAGTGTCACTGTACACTGTACATGCGCCACTCCTTGCTACAATGCAAGGCTCAATGTGTTGCTCGAGTCACTGACGAGGAGAGCGAGACCTTCGAAACACCGGTGTATGACCTTAGCGTACCAACGTCGCTTAGGCTTCAGACATTCTTTTTGAAGCTATTCTCACAGTAGAGCGGTTTCTAGACGAACATTCTAAGTGCGCTGGAGCAGCAAGAGAACTTCGATTTGTCTCGGAGTGTATGGTGCGTTGCGCACTCGTGTTTGTTAAACTTTTTCTCCAGGCATAGATTTTCACTAGAGCTTTGGTAATCATTCAATAGCTTGAGAAACTGCAATTTTGAAAGTGGGCTTAATTTCTAAAACGGCGTTTCGCTGCAGTGTAGTATCGGCGAAGAGGAAACACGTTTTACGTCAGGTGTTTATTGTTTGCATACCTGGCATCTCTGCATGACTTTTCGCCAGATTTTTTATGACAATCCAAAGGTTATTCGAATAAAAATTCTTGGCGATTTCGATTCCTTGTTTGGATTCCAGAAAGATCTTTATAGAGCGCTATACAACACAAGTACTTTTGGCACTTAAGGTAGTTAACTCTTTAATTGAAAATTTCAGCCAGTTTATTGGGTAAAATAAATTGAAAATAAAAAGCTAATCCTCTTCAGATGACAGACAAAGTCTCTTCTACAACTACATAAGATTTGAATCTCTAAAACGGGGAAAAGATTTCTAACTGAATAACAAATTGCGCCCTTTCTGGATGGCGACTGAAATCGCTACGCTCCGCGCCATTTAAAAGCGCAATTATTTACCGCGAAAAATTATATATATATATATATATTATATGTATGTATATACATATATATATATATTTATATGTATGTATATACATAATATATATATATATACATATATATAGAGTTCAGCAAGAGTTCTGTCAATTTTGTATTTTGATAATTTTAGCCTTTTTTATGATATTCTCTATTAATTGTGATAATTTTATTGGATGGGGTGGCGCCGTGGCCAGGTGGTTGTGATGTTGGCCGCGTGGAGTCCCCTCCACTCCCCCTCTCCCATCTCCCAACTCTCCGCCAGTCAGCAGCAACAGTCCTATGGAACGCCACAGCAATGCTATCCTCGAGACTACAAGGAGATTCCCTCAACCAGTATTTAACGCCGTTCGAGAAAAAGACGATAAACGAACTGAATGCTAGAGTACTAGGATGCGCACACCGAAAAACTCTGTGGCGGATCAAAGAAATAAATATAACAAATAATTAATAAACGTAATTTTATCGAGTTCTTTCTTTGGTTCTGGTGTGGAATCATTTTATTCATTTGTTAATTTTCCCTTGCGCTATAACTATGGATCTTAAAATGAACGTATCGCAATGATTGAGCTGCACAAGACGAGAATGAAAACGTTCGAAATTGTTGAAGGTGGCTGGTTTCAAATCAGCGATAGTCTACACAGCCTTGATACGTTTCAGAGAAACTGGAAGAATTGAGGATCGTCTTGCAAAGAGTCGTCAAACCACATCGTCTACTCCAAAAAACATTCAAAAGATCGCCACCCACTTCAACGAAATCCGGAACATTCGATGCGCAAAATAGCTCGTAGAACATGGAGTCAGTGAGTGGAGCGTCTGCAACAACGTTGAAAACAAGCTGAAGCTACATGGTTATAACATCGCTCGTGTTAGCTCTCTGAAGCAAAAGATGAAAGGAGAACGGCTTTCGAAGGATAATTGAATGATTCGTTTATTTAGCTAATGCTTGATGGTCGAAGGTGATTTTCACGGCTGAGAAGATACTGAATTTCAAACCACTCCACAATTGGCGGAATAGTCAACTTTTTAGGAAAGATCAGCAGAAGTCAACAATAGCGAAAACCATAGGCAGCAGTCATTTTCCTGCCTCTGTGATGGTCTCGGCCGGTATTTGCGCCACCCAAAAGACGCCGTGTGTCTTCAACAACGGAAATGTCACAATCAACGCTGCCAGCTATCAGCAGCACGTTTCACAGGGCTTACTGGAGCCTCGGAGTACTCAACACTTTGGCACCGACAGATTCACACTTTGGCAGGACTGGGCTCTAGCGTCTTCGGCCCGCTCAACGATTACCATATGTCAAGCCTGTTTCCAGGCAGTTTTCGGTAAATAAGTTTGGCCGTCAAACTCGCCGGAATTCACCCAATTGGATTACTTCGTGTGGTTGATAATAAAAGAAAAGGAGTCGGCTATTTGCTACACTAGCGCAAACGCCTTCAGAACTGCTATGACGCGCGCTTGGGGCGAAATTGCGGTGCGAAATGTGCAAGTATCAAAATTTCAGCACAAGTTCATAAATTTGTAGATGGAAAAGAGGCAATTTTGAGATTTTGTTGTAAGGTTTTTGTTTATCATTATGTCTGTTGACTCGACGAACGTAATTATTCTTTGCTGAATGAATTCATCTGCGTGTTTTTTGACCTGTTAAAATATTTGTAAAAAATTATCAGAACTGTTTACGCATCTTATCACCTATCACGTGTCATCTGTCGTCCCGTTGATCGTCGAGTGACTCGAGCGGGTACCAGCAGCACTTCCATTTTCCCTATCGCGTGCAAGAGTAGCCCAGTGGGTCCTCCTTGCTCTAGGTATTCGCTGAGCATCATATCTTTCTTCTATAGCTATCGTGAAGAAATCTGACACGGGTCGATGGTCTTCCTATAGAGCGCTTGATGTCCCAAGGAATCCAGTCGGTAACAGCTCTCGCCATCGGTTGTCGTTGAAGCGCATCACGTGTCCGGCCCACCTTATTTTCGATATCTTGGCGTGTAGAACGGCGTCTCTGATGTTCGATCGTTGACGTAGGTCGGAACTTCGGATCCTTTCTCTCATTTGCGAGATACGGGATACTCTTAGCATCGACCTTTCGACTGCGCGTTCGATAATGGCAAGTGATCTTTCATCCTGCTTACGTAGCGACCAGGTTTCTGCTGCATACGTCATGGCAGGGATAATTGTCGAGTCGAAAAGGTGGGCACGGAGTCGGATGTTCTTTGTCCTCTTCACTACATCTTCGATGCTCTTGAACGTTCCCCAAGCCGCTCGTTTCCTCCTGCTCAACTCTGGAGCTAGGTCGTTCATCATGTTGATTTCACGACCTAGATAGACGTAACTGGAGCATTCGGAGATTGTCGTTCCGTTGAGCGTGAATGGGGCATTAGAAACCCATCCGTTCCTCCTGAACATTGTTTTCGTTAGATTCAGTTGAAGACCAATCTTTCCACAGGCGTTATCGAAATCGGTCAACATTCGTTCCGCTTGGCTGATGTTTGGTGTTATGAGAACGATATCGTCAGCAAAGCGAAGATGGTTTAATTGTCGACCGTCAATTTTCACTCCCATTTCGTCCCATTCTAATGTTCGCATGGCGTTTTGTAGGGTGGCAGTGAATAGTTTTGGCGAATATTGTATCGCCTTGTCGAACCCCTCTCCTTACGTCAATGGTGATATTGTTGTAGAATGGAGATATTTTGGTCGTGAAATCTTTATAAAGCTCACGAAGGATCATTATGTACCGAGTAGGGACGCCCTGGTTATCCAGAGCCTCTATAACCGCTTCTGTTTCCACTGAATCAAAGGCTTTCTTCAGATCGATGAAAGTGAGACAGAGTGGTTGTTTGTACTCTCGTGAAACTTCAATGAGTCTTGTAATCGTGTGGATGTGGTCTATGGTACTAAATCCTTTTCGAACCCTGCTTGTTCGCATGGCTGTCCTTCGTCCAGTGTTCTGTCAATCCTGTTCAGGATGACTCGAGTAAAGAGTCTATAGACAACGGACAGCAAGCAGATTGGGCGATAATTGCCTATGTCGTGAAGGTCTCCCTTTTTGAACAACAATACGGTCTTGCTGGTTTTCCATTGATAGGGACCTTGCATTCTGACAGGTAGCGAGTGAAGAGCCGAGCCAGGGTGTTGATGAGAACTGGCGGCAGGTTCTTCAGGTGTTCTGGTCTAATCCTGTCTGGACGGGTGTTGTTCTGTTCTTCACCGACGATATAGCATGTCGGATTTCGGAAGGGAGGACCGGTGGGACGACATATTCTTCCTCTTTCAATTTATATGACGGTAAGAGGACATGGCTAGCAAAGAGATCCGAGTAGTATTGATGGATGATTTTCTCCATAGCCCTTCTGGAAGCTGTAAGTGTCCCGTCAGGGTATCGGAGTGCAATCATCTTGGTCTTATAGTTGGCGAAGCCTCGCTGGGCTTTGCGAATGCTCTTCCCAGCTTCTGCAGCTTCTGCCATAACTGCTGCTCTTCTCTCTTTGAGGTCTTCTTTTATCGCTTCTCTGCAGCGTTTCGCAAGTTCGGACGTAAGGTTTCGGTTGCCTGCAGCTCGTGCGATTCCACGTTGACGTATCAGCTCGAGTGTCTGCGGAGACAAGCGTCTCTTCGTGACCTTAGGACTCTCGGCTTTTATAGCGCTAAGGTGAACATATTCAACAAGTCGATCGTATTCTTCGTCGATGTTGTCGACAACGGTATCTTCCCAAGAGCCGACTAATGATTTGAATACATCCCAGTTTATGGTAGTTCTGGGACTTCGTTGTTTGAATTTAACGGCTTTCTCTCCTCTCCTCGAAAATCGGAACGTTTCGCGAAGGAGGCGATGGTCTGATCCCGTGTAGAACTTAGGAACAACAGCGACATCGGTCAGGCAAAACCTTCGATTTACTATGATGTGATCTATTTCGTAATGGTACTCTCCATTGGGAGACTCCCACTTCCATCGCAGAGAAAGAGGCTTTTGGAATTGCGAGTTACCATGGATGGTTTGGGTCGTCATGATAAATTCAGATAGCCTCTCACCCTGTTCATTCCATTCTAGTCCGTGGGTCCCTATGTGACGTTCTTCAGACGTTCTTCTAGGTCCAATTTTTGCGTTAAAATCTCCGACAATGACCTTGAAGAATGTATGATCTTCTCTGGAGAATTTTTCTAGGTCCCTATAGATGCTTCGACATCGTCTTTGTCATAGCTTGATGTTGATGCGTAAGCAACGAAGATTTTCAAAGCCGCCATAGAACCACATCGTTTACACCGTAATCGTCCGATGCGTGTTGTTAGTTGTTCGAGCGAATCAATGTTCGCGGTCAAATTCGAGTTGACGAGGACGCCAGCGCTGCCGACACCTCTGCTATAGTATGCTCCAAAGAACAGTTCTTCTCCGTTATCATAAACAGCGTAAAAAGGATGGCGTCTTCTCGTCTTAGCCAGGCCAATGACGTCGTACCTTATTCTTCTTGCTTGAAACAGTAGATCTTTTACAGCGAATTCGTGAGCAAGGGTTCTTGCATTGTAAGTACAGATCGTCATTTTAGTCCGTTCCGATCTTAGCAGCCTAGTTTGGCTCTGAGATTTTAGCAGCCTCTCCGTACTCGTCCTACCTGGCGCTACCAGCGGCTCTTTCGGGATCTGAGGAATGAGGCCCATATTTGTTACTGTTTTTGGCAATTCGATGCCCAACGTATAGCTTGCTAGGCTCTAAAAGTGGGGGCTGGGTACTCACGAGTAGCTTGACAGTCTCTTTCGGAGGAGCGGGAGGAGCTTATTTGTTGGAGGCGACTCCTAACCGCCTCCCATGTACTTCTCAGCTGCTTGATTGCAGGCTTTTGGCCGACTTGACTCGTAGAAATAGAGTTTTTGTCAAGTCGGCGCTGCAGAAGCAGGGAGCTCATTCCCTGAATCCACCTGCGTCTCTAGGAAGCACACGGTCGCTTTTGGTTCCCGTTTATTCCCCTATCCACCACCTGGGCACGCGCCACGTGCCCTCGCGACTAACCGGGCGGAATCCCTCGAAGAGGGAGGTGCGTGGACGGACCCAATATATATATATACATATACGTGTATATATGCATATATGTATTCATATATGTATATATATGCATACATATTTGAATAATATATATGCGCATGCTTATATTCCATACATAGATATACATAGTTTTTATATGTCATCTGGCGACAAATGAAGAAACGACCCCTTTTGCTGTGAAAGGGTTTTCGTAAGATTCCTAGCAATTACGGAAGCTTAAATCTATGACTTTTGTAATAGGCGGTCGTTTTCTGAAAAGACTCCTTTATAACACTATAGCATCAAAAGCAATGTTATGTTTTACATCAGCCGCGCGCTTTTATTCCTACTTCGCTGAAACTACAAAAACATATAATCGTATAGAAAAAATCTTTTAGTATTGAAGTCATACTTTTTCCTTAAAGTTCCTTTCAAGGCAAAGGAAAAAAATTTCAAAGCAAATAACAAGATTTCGACGCCACATGTGCAACGCTCCTGTGCGATCAATCGGTCGCGGGCGCAGTATCGAGCGACGTCCAGCACATATCCAGCGCACACATTAGCTTACAAGCAAATGTGCCCTGTATGTAGAACGCAATACTATTTCCTCTGCTACATTGCAGTGACACGGCCTTCCCAGAAAATAAGCACTGCATTAGAATTGTCGAAATATGCGCCATCGAACGATTACTTGAAATTCTCTGAAAGAGTTCTGTTCTATAAGGAATATGCGTGTCTGGAACACACATGTTTTTTTCTGCTGCAGTGTTATACAACGTTTTTTCAAAAAACGGGCATTTAGCACAGCTATAGATTTAGGCCTTCGAATGATTACTAACACTCTTATGGAAAGCTCTTGTTGAGCGAAAAAGATTTTTTTTTTGTTTGTCTCCTGATAGTACGCAAGAACCATGTTCAGAGGATGAAACATAATTTTCTTTTTGCACTTACGGCATCTATAAGGACCTTCCAAAAACAAATGAACAAAGTGGTGCAAAATACATGAATAACTGATGATAGAATCACCGAGAATGATGCTATCAAATGGGAAATTGCTTCAGATGGGAACGCATCCACATGTCCTATTTGTAAAGCAAGTCGAGCGCGAGACATGATTCTATCTACCATAAATTTTTTTCCAAAATCAAGAAAAGTCTTGAAGTCGGAAATTTGGGCTGTCGAATGTTGTTCAAAAGTCTACAAAGCTTTCACGGTTCTTTTTCGCTGTCTGAGAACAAACGAAAATTGATCTAATTTGCTAAAGGAGGAGTTCTTGAAAGAGTGTTAATAATCATTTGAAAGTTTGAATCTCTGACTGGAGCCCCATGCAGCCGCTTTTCTGTAACACGCTTTTATAACGATGTAACCTCGACAATAGATTTATGTTTCACACAGCCACGAGTTTTTTTTTTTTTGCTTATATTTCGCTGGAGAAAACTCCTTCGTTAGTCTGCTAGTGCTCTTTTGATATCTCAAGTCTCGAAGTTCTCAATAATGCGTTTTTCTCTAAAAAAAGCTCTTTGATAGCGTTGTAATGAAAGGAAATATTTGTGTTTTACACCTTAGCGGACAGAGCTCTTTCTTCAGATTATCAGTAGTTTTTCGTTAGCATAAGTTTCAATGATCAACGCTGTACTTATTTTTTCAAACGACCATCTTTCACTGCAGTGTAGCAAAGAAAATAAGATAGAGCTTCACATATTCGACGAGCCTGCTTATCGGTCCACCTACGGGCCGGAACTAGGTGCTTGATCGATGCTCTGACGGGTAAGCATGTAGAGTGCACTTGCTTCAAATTGATAACATTTCCTCCACTTCGCAAGAAATCCCATACAAAACAATTGACTCAGATATTACGAGACGTTCTCGACACATTCATATGTTTTTCGTGCTTCCATCCAGTGAAACGCGTGATAAAAATGAAGGCGCGGCAGGTGTGAAACAATCTAATTTTGAATGTTACAGCATTATAAAAAGGTGTTTTTCAAGAAACGGGTAAGTGTAGCTGTAGCCAGAGATGCAATCTTTCAGCATACTAGCACTCTTACGAAAATTTCTTGTCCAGCGGATGGGATTGGTTTTTTATTTGCTCCCGGTTGACGAAAAGAACCCTTTCTCTAACGGAAAAGGCTTGTTACGAATGGGTTGGCTGAGGTCCAGTGGACTCTTCAAGTTATTCCGCTGACGAGTAATTGCTAACGACCATCAGTTACGATTGAAAGGAAGCTGAGCAAAAGGCAGAACGAGGGCCTCGATGATGCGAAGCGAACGCATACAGCGCTTTCCAAGCATTGCTCCAGTGTCAACATTCTTGTAGTCATATTTTGCATCATGCAGTCCGCTAGAAATCACTTCTACATAAGGTTGTGGAACATTTGCCTAAGGTGTTCCTCAATTTCTTTCATAGTCGCACGCCTTACTAATAATGCTAAATAATTAACTGATTTCATTATTTTGTGCTTCCTTAGTATCATTGATGTGGTGTTTTTTTTTTCATTGCATCATTTCTGTTGATAGAAAATTTCAGGAAATCAAGAGTTTTCGTACAAATTTGGCACTGTTATGTAATTTTGACTGGGTTCCGATTCCCATCGCTTATCCTCAGGTTTGCATTTCTCTAACCATTATTGTGAGATAATTTCTTCTTGGTAATTTTACGACACGATGGATTCGATTTTTGCTTCATATCGTTTAGGTTGTTTTCCTAGCTACTCGAACGTATTTCCTAATCTGTTTGATATCGCGTCAGTTCATACTGAGTGAGGAAGCCAGCAACAGAGATATTGTGGGTATAGATCGTATTATCAGCAATGATTGCTTCTTGATTAAACTAATAAAATCAGTCACCAGTAGTCGTTCGTCATCGATACTAAAAAAAAAAAAACTGTGAACGATTTGAGTGTATATACGGAAATTTATGGATTAAGTAAGATTTGATCAAACTTTCCTATATCATCAAATCTTTCAGATTGACCTCTATGTTCCATTTATGACGATACTACAATTCATCTTCTTGGTTGGCTGGATGAAGGTACGTTGAATGCATGAAATTGAAATATGCCAAGAGAACTCTTCGACATCTTATAAAACATTGATGAGATGAAAAGTGGTCAATCAATTCATTACCGCAGAAATTTCACTGATCAAATTTGCCTTGAGTTATTGGAATTTGAAAGTTGCTCCTTGATCGACAGCTAATCGCAGCACTCTGGATATGCGGTAAATCACTGTGATGAAATATGACCGTACCGCGGCATAACGGCGTATTTAGCATAGTGGTTAAAGGTACCCTCTGATACACATAGCTTAGTATGGCTGTGAACCGCGTTTTAGACGGATCGTATTCTCCAGCTCATTGATAAATACAAATTACTACCGAACTGATCTGAGGCAAACGAAAATTGATTTGAAATATTGGCGAACCACTATCAGTCGTAACTTAGTCTAAATATGGGTTCTTCTGCGTTGGAAGGGAGAACATGAAGAAGCGATCCCTTTCGTTGAAGAAGAACTTATCTAGAAGTGTTAATAATCCTTCAAAAGCTTAAACCTCGGTCTACTGCTTCATGTGCTTATTTTTTGAAAATACCTTTCTACAGCGCTGTGGCAAAAAGAGAACATTTGTGTTTCACCCGCACATATTTCCCGCAGGACAGAACTCTTTATTCCAAATTCAAGTAGCTATTCGTTAGCTCTAAAAAACATTTGCCGCTCATCTGCTGGCAGGGTGTGTTTTTGGCTGTAGATCCCTGCGACAATTCGCATGTAGAGTGCATTTATTGTTAATTTTTAAATTTTTCTTTTCTTTAGAAATTCTCCAAATAGAACGTTTGGCTCTAATAGTGCAAGGTTTTCTCTACGCGTGCATATGATTTTCGCACTTTCAGCATAGTAATAGTAAAAGCATGCGGCGTGTGTGAAATTAATTTTATCTTAAATGATACAGCCCTGTAAAAGTGCTAGCAAAAACGAGTATGTAGCGCAGTAGCTCGGGATTTAAGCTTCCGAACGACAAGCAACACTCTTATGAAAAGTCCTTGTAGAGAGAAAGAGGCCGTTTCCCTCTTTGTTATCGTTAAATCAAAAAAAAAATCAAATATGTCTTTAAAAAACTGGTTTATGCTCAAAAAAGACTAATGCACGAGTGTTCCTCGTGGGTTAATCAAGCCGCTCGACTTCCCAGCTACTTTCTCTTTTTCTAAACAATTTAAATGATTCTAATTTGATACTATCTGTCCGACTGTTACGAACAGTTATCAGCTCTCTTTTCATCCAGCGATCTCGTCACCCCATAGTCAACCTAACTCTATCCTACGGTGGTCATAGTTTAATACTCTGTATGTTGGACTTCTCTGCCTTCTGCTGATTTTTTTCTCTCAAAAATTTACTGTAAACTATGCGCTACAAAATGTTTGTTTCGAAGTGACTGAGATCTAATCAACTACTTCATTTTTACGTGGAGGTGAATTTGCTTAAAATATTGGATTATTTCTATAATTTCTTTCGCACTATTGTTTTATTTGATTTTTCCTGTTTGAAATGGGTTACTGCGAAGAGAATGTAGTATGTTGGGAAAGTTTTTACTTGACCTTAGAGTGCAATGTCAACTCGACACATTTTTTTGAAACAGCTGGACCGCGACACCAGATTCACCTTGGGCCCCCAATATTGACCCAGTGGACTATCACCTCTTCTGGGCTCTGGGGAATAATCTGCGGACTACCAGCGGACTACGTAATCAACTACAACCAGCTCAAAGAAGCATCACCGACTTCTTTGATCTTCAATCTTATTGTTCTCTGGAGGGGACCACCTAATCTTTCCAACAAATGGTTTCATTTCATTGATCATGATGAGAATTATAATATAATCAACAGATTTTATGAATAACAACCATTAAATTGAGAAAAGTTTCGGAATTCGAAAGAAGTTATGCTACAATCCAATATAATGGATCAAGCGTTCGGCGCTGATCAATTTCTGAGGGATGTATTATGTGTTAAATTTCATTTAGCATCATCAAGCGTGACTGAATGCATAATAGGCCTATCTTGGTTGCTCATCGATCTGCCCAATCAGCATATGTAGAGCTCAAAAATTTTCCTCCTGAGCGACTCGAGGTTGGTGATAGTTCCCAACACCGACTGTCTGTTAACCTCGGCATGCTTCAATATAATTCCTAACTTTCTTCTTTGAGCAAAACACGAGGTGTTACAATAAACTTTATTCAACAGCTGACGTTTCGGCAGTTCACCTTCTTCAGAGCATGGAAAGGTCAAATTGTCCGCAGTCCAAACAGTCAAACACCTCCGTTACTCCTTTAAAAGGAATCACGAGACCTAGATTTCAATCGCATCAAGCACAAAATCAACTCTCAACATACTCACCGCTTATACAGCTTATACTTGGATAAGTTAGAATCCAGTGATGATCTAATGTCTAACGATCCATCTATATTCAAAGTTAGACCCATCATCAGCTGTGTAGGCGGACCGACGGACAGGATAGCATGGTTCTTAACTTAAATAACATCCCAGTTGCTAGGACACATTCCAGCCCATCTGACGAACACTCAGAAGTTCCTGGATCGTTTACGTAACGCGAACCCGAACAGCGGCGTACGTAATGGAGTCATTCGACGTCACTGCTTTGTATACCAAAAGTGTCGAATGACTCCGCATTACAAGCAAACATAAGCTTCTGATACAACACCAGGGAGCTGTAAACATGTATGGCTTGTCGATTGAGCAGTTCATGGTCTATTAAAAGAGTGCCTGAACTGCTCCTTCTTCAGATGGTCTGGGAAACATTTTACTCAAATGAGAGGGCTGGCAATGGGCAGCGACTGGCACCTAGCCTGGCGATTGCCTTTATGTCTAAAGTGGAAGCACCAGTAATGGATTTCCGGCCATTACTCTACTGTAGGTATATAGATGATTGTTTGGTTATCTGTTCCACTCAAGAAGAGCTAGATAATTGTTTTTGATTGCTGAATGAACAGTCAGAGTATATAAAATTCGCCCGTGAGATACCAAAAGACGATTGGCTCCCATTCTTGAACGTGCAAATAAGCTTAACTGAGAGCGGCTACATAACGAAGTGGTACCGAAAGCCAAGAGATAAAAACACCCTAGTTCACTATCTCTCTTCTCATCCCTCACATACGAAGAAGGCGCTAGTAAAAATATGTTTCGAACAGCAGCCAATGTATGTACCGGGCAGGAGCAAGAGTAGAATCCGTGAAACGGGCTCGGGAAAGCCACTTCTAATGGGCACGAGTTTGTAGCCCCTCGGCTCAGGTTTAGAGGAAATAATGCGCTCCGAACGAAAACTTAACCGAAAGGAAAGTCCCGTTTATCCTCCCGTTCTTTTCAAATGAGATTAGTACAGTTATAAAACGCTGTTTGAAAAGAGCGGGTTTAGAGCAATCGGCGGCCATTATTGAAATACCACCGCATACTCTAAAACGCCAACTAGTTCGCAACCGCTTATATGACCGTCTCTGTATACGAAAGATTGTAAAATGTGTCCTAACGGCAGAGACGGTGATTGCATGAGCGTAGGTACAGTCTACCTAATCTCTTGCAAAGCGTGTAGTGATAAATACATTGGCGAAACGGGTAGGCCGCTCTATGCCGCATAGAAGAACACCTAGCTGAAAAACGTCTTAATAGACGGAACACCCCGCTAGGGACGCACAGAGCACAGAAGCACGACGGAGTTGATTTTGAAATCGAAGTCAACATCCTCGCGCAGGAGCAGAAAACATCAGCGCGAAAGATCTTGGAAGCGTTTTGGATTAATTCGACCAATCCAACCATAAAGCGCAGGGAGGAATGCCTTGATCTTCCGATGATCTCCACTTGAATCACTCAGTGGCACACATATAAAAAACGGTGAGTATGTTGAGAGTTGATTTTGTGCTTGATGCGATTGAGATCTAGGTCTGGTGATTTTTGGAGGTATTTGACTGATTGGACTGCGGATAATTTGACCTTTCCAGGCTCTGAAGAAGGCAAACTGCCTAAACGTCAGCTGTCGTATAAAGTTCTTTGTAACACGTCGTGTTTTGCTTAAAAAAGTAAGTCAGGAATTATGTTGATGATAGTACTAGTAGCAGTAGTAGTGATAGACTGATGGCTGATGTTTCGACGATTTCGCCTTTTTCATAATGTGGTCAAGTTTGGATCTTAAATGCCGACATAAGATTACTGAAAAGATCACTGAACTCGGGAGTTTAGAGGGGGTGGAGGTATCGAAGCAACGCTATCGTCTTACAGGGCAGGCCACCACCCACCTCTGCGATGAACAGTCGAATTGAAGTTGGAGTTTGTCTGTAAAAATCCTAAATACAGAAAGCAGCAATGCTATGAGGAAGACTATCAAATCTAAGTCATTAATTCAAAGTATGACTGCTGCGATCACTAAGGTTGACAGAGTTTGAGACTACATATGAAATTTTGTTTATCACTGATTTAATCTAACAAAGACATGCATGTTTTGAATCGATAGGTCTAGTGGTATACAGGCGCCTGTTTCGTCCTTTTGGGACTCATCATTACCACCCTTTCTCGGTTCAGTCGATCCCATAACGTTAAATAGTCTTCTACAAAGAATCGACGCCAAGTATTAGATCACCCCAAGTCAAGTGATGTACTTACCTGACATTGTGGCGATCAGCAGTCGAGCGCGTAGCCATTATAGATGAACCATACCTCTTCTATCGGCTGTCGCTCATCACAATGTCAGGTAAGTGCATCACCTGGCTCGGGGTAATTCAATTGTCGACGTCAATTCCTTGTAGAGGATCATTTAACCTTAAGGAGATCGGCTGGACCGAGAGAGGGTGGGTAATGGTGAGTCCCAATAGGACCAAACAGGCGCGTGTATATCACTAGAACTATGAGCTCAAAACATTCATATCCATATCAGATTATATCATTTAGAGCGGGTCTATAAAAAAGCGGTCGATAGAAGAGGTATGTTCCATCACTGATTCATAAATAACCGTATTTCACTTGAAAAATCCATAGATTTTTGTTTAATTTCTGAAGAACTATTGTTCTGCTATGCCTACCCAAATTTCATGGGCTGTGAACTACGATTCCATGGAAACCATTTTTTTTTTGAGACAAGCCCGAGGCAGTTAAAGTATTCATGTGTTTTTGGTGAAGTTACTCTTCTCTATAAGCTATTGAGTGTAGGAATCAATTAGTGAACAGAGTGATGGTTCAATGTGTGGCACTTACGAGTCACCTGACAAAAAACCTTGGCTGGGCAAAGCTTCTCCAAAGTGAGGGAGTTTTAACGTTAAATTTGAGTTCATGGTCTATTTATTCTGTAATAGGCGTGGTTGAGTACACCCCTTCATGAACAGCACGGATGATAGGGCTACCACTACCGTACTATTGATTCAATTAGTTGATTAATGATTACAAATTGAAATGATGGGCCGACGACAAATATTCGGTACGTCAATACATAGTTGAACGTATTGCAGGTGGCTGAAGCACTTCTTAACCCTCTAGGTGAAGACGACGATGATTTTGAATGCAATTTTCTCATCGACAAAAACATTGCGGTGGGTTTTGAATGAGATTTGTCAATAAACACTCGTTTGCATATGGAACTGGAGAACCAAACATGTAAATGTGAGGAACGTATAAGAGAACTTAGCTCGTAGTACTGGAATCTGAACATTTAGCTCGTGTCTATTTGTGTGGCCAGTTTTCATTTGATACTACTTCTTAGATTTTTTGCACCTCAAACACTACGGTTGGAACGAAAGGTTTGGGGCACTTTAGTAAGCATGAGATGACTTCCATGCTTATCATAATATTACTATTTCTTAGTGGGATCTTGCCACTCAAGGCCTAAATATATTATGCGTCTTCATTTTCACTTTGTTACAGGCCTTCAGCATGTCCAACGTTACATAGAAGTTCCTGTTTTAGTGCGTCACTATTTGTGAAAAGATCTTTCACACCAAACTACAGCCGATGAAATCAACGAAGTTGATTGGGGCCTGCATTCCGATCACCCATCCGACTTTGGCCTTTTCCGATCAGTGCGACACTTGTTTAGAGTAGCCAAACTGAGTCGTTCGATGAAGTTAAAGAAACGTGTCAAGAGTTCTCTGATTCAAAGTTGAAGGTATAGTACTTCGGCCATATCTGAAACTTGATGGACCGATAGCAGAAAATCGTAGGAATTGACAGCCGTTAATTTAAAGAATGGTTATTATTGTTTTTATTCTGCGATCATAGGTGAATTTTCAACTTTTTTCAAGTGCCCCAGAACTTTCTTTCCAACTCAATATAATACGCGTATGTTAGAAAACAAAACTGGTCGTACCTTGATCTCAACAGTACCCGATTCTAAAAAGCTTCAGCACTTCTGGCAATTGGAGTGGACTTTCGATGTGCAAATTTCTAGACTGGTCTCACCATCGTAGACGACGCGTATGATGTTTGTCCAGATCTTCATCCGGACAGATTTGGCGTTTCGAACTTACCTGTCCACACTGGTGATAGTCATCCTCCTCGAAGAGACAGCGCCTTGATCGGCTCAGCTGAGGCAATGGAGTAAGGATTACTTGTGCATACTTCTATCTATACAAAAGTCTATGGATTGATATCTTCATTTTTGCGGTTCTCTTCTGATAGACAACAAAAATTTATGGATTAGAACTGTTTGCTGAACAAGAATTCTTCATGAGCTTATAGTAATCGATTGAATCTCAAAAACGTAAATTTTTCAAAGAAGGCTTTTTTGCATCAGTGTAGCATTCCTAATAAAATCATGCTTCTTGCGCGCTGCGCGTTTATTATTATTACGCTTATATCTCACTTCATAAAGTATTCATGTAAATTGCCACTCATCATTAGATGGCATGAATATCAAAGTCTTCAAAATGCTTTGTTTTTCTAGATAGCTTTTCTGCAACTCTGTAGCATTCAAAATAATTTATCTTCCCTACGCTCCACGCTATGAAAGCCGAGAGTCCTGTGGTCATGAAGAGACGCTTGTTTCCGCAGACACTTGAGCTGATACGTCAACGCGGAATCGCACGAGCTACAGGCAACCGAAACTTAAGTCCGAACCTGCGAAATGCTAGAGAAAAGCGATCGAAGAAGACCTCAAACAGAGAAGAGCAGCAGTTATGGCAGAAGCTGCAGAAGCTGGGAAGAGCATTCGCAAAGCCCACGAGGGCTTTGCCAACTATAAGACCAAGATGATTGCACTCCGATACCCTGACGGGACACTTACAGCTTCCAGAAGGGCTATGGAGAAAATCATCTACCATACTACTCGGATCTCTTCGCTAGCCATGTCCTTTTACAGTCATATAAATTGAAAGAGGATGAACAAGTCGTTCCAATATCCGACATGCCACATCATCGATGAAGAACAGAACAACACCCGGTCCAAACAGGATTAGACCAGAAACACCTGAGGAACCTGCCGCCAGTTCTCATCAACAACCTGGCTCGGCTCCTCACTCGCTACCTGTCAGAATGCAAGGTCTCTATTTAAAGGAAAAACCAGCAAGACCGTATTGTTGTTCAAAAAGGGAGATCTTCATGACATAGGCATTATCGCCCAATCTGCTTGCTATCCGTTATCTATAGACTCTTTACTCGAGTCATCATAAACAGGATTAACGGAACACTGGACGAAGGACAGCCATGCGAACAAGCAGGGTTCCGTAAAGGATTCAGTACCATAGACCACATCTACACGACTACAGGACTCATTGAAGTTTCACGAGAGTACAAACAACCACTCTGTCTCACTTTCATCGATCTGAAGAAAGCCTTTGATTCCGTGGAAACAGAAGCGGTTATGAAGGCTCTAGATAACCTATCACCACTGACGTAAGAAGAAAGGTTTGATAAGGCGATATAATTTCGCTAAAACTATTCACTGCCACCCTACAAAACGTCATGCGAGCATTAGAATGGGACGATATGGGAGTGAAAATTGACGGTCGACAATTAAACCATCTTTGCTTAGCTGACGATATCGTTCTCATAACACTGAACATCAGGGAAATGCAACGAATGTTGAATGATTTCGACAACGCCTGTGGAAAGATTAGTCTTCAACTAAATCCAACGAAAACGATGTTTATGAGGAACGGATGGATTTTGAATGCTCCATTCATTCTCAGCAGAACGACGAGCTCCGAATGCTCCAGTTACGCCTGTCGAGGTCGTGAATTCAACATGATGAACGACGCTAGCTCCAGAGTTGAGCAGGAGGAAACGAGCGGCTTGGGGAAACGTTCAAGAGCATCGAAGATGTAGTGAAGCAGGACAAAAAACATTCAACTCCGTGCCCACCTTTTGGACTCGACAGATATCCCTTCTCTAACGTATGCAGCAGCAACCTGGTCGCTACGTAAGCAGGATGAGAAATCACTTGGCATTATCGAACGCGCAGTTAAAAGGTTGATGCGAGGAGTATTTCGTATCTTGCAAATGAGAGAAAGGATCCGAAGCTCCCACCTACGTTAACGATGAAAATCAGAGACGCTGTTCTACACTTCAGAATATCGAAAATAAGGTGGGCCGGACACGCGATGCGCTCCAACGACAACCGATGGAAGAAAACCGTTACCGATTGGATTTCTCGGGAGCGTCAGGCGCCCTACAACAAATACCACCGACCCGTTGGTCCGATTTTTTCACGAAAGCGATAGAAGAAAAATATGATGCTCAGCGAATCCTCAGAGCGAGGAGGACCCACTGAGCTACTCTTGCACGCGATAGGGAAAAATGGTAAGAGTTGCCTGTACCCGCTCGAGTCACTCGACGATCAACAGGGCGACAGGTGATACAGGTGATACGCTCCATGCGCTTATGTCATAATCGCACCTATATTTCGCTGAACAAAGCCTTTTCGCTATCCTATTGTCAATTACTGAATGGCGTAAATTTAGATGGGCTGAATAATACGCCTGGTTTTTAAGACTTTCATACAGCGCTGTAGCGATAAATTAAATTTATGTTTCATGCACTTCGCGCGACACTGTGCAGAATTTCGTTATTTATTCGAGAGTATTTTCTCCGCTCCACAAAACACTTTAGTTTTTTTGGTAAGGTGGAAAAAAAATTACATTCTATCGTTTTGCGCTTAAGATGCCAATTTTCATTTGATTTCGCCAAATAAAGTTCGCTAATAAGCCTAAAACCAAGCATCTCACGGCTATGGACGAAAATTCTACAAGTGTGTGTAAGAAATCTTGTGGTATTGGAACTATATGTTTCATTTGGACTTTTCTCAGAGCGGAGAATAATCCTGTAATCAATGACAAAACCGCTTCCCACATGTGCATGACGTCTCCGCGGTCTATCGATCACGTTACCAATGCACATCTGCTCACACACCCAGCCCACAAACAATGCGCAGCGTGTATAGGGCTTAGAATTTTTTTGTGCTAAAGTACAGCAGAGCGATTTTTCCAGAAGCCAAGCGCAGTATTAAATTCGTCAAAATATATCCCATCGTATGGCTACTTATAACTTCAGGGAAAGCTCTGTCTTGCGAGACATAGCCGTGTGCGGAACACAAATTTTTCCTCTCTGCAACAGCGTTGTGAGAAAGCCTTTTTGGAGAAAAAACTATGGAAATTGTGTATAAAATTCAGGCTATCGAATGAATACTAGCAGTTTGAGGGAAGAGCCTTTGTTGCGAAAAATGCGAGCGACAACGCGCAAAGCAAGGGAAAACGTGTAACGCGTGTGAAAACAATATCGTTTTCGGTTGTGTAGTAATTTACAACGCTGTAGTATTCTTTTGTTGAAAAAAACAAGCCTTTCCCAACTCTTCGATATGTCTTTTGAAAGATAATTGAAAATTCAATGGAAAGTTTTGTCCACAAAAAAATCCTGCAAAAATCGCCACCGGATCATAGGAAAGACCACTTTCTTTTCGTTCATACCTTATTCGTGAGGGAATTTTTTTGTCGTGCATTGTGCAATAACCACATTGCGCATGTTCTGAGATCTGCTCAAAGCAAGAGACATTTTCGAACTCTGTTTATCAGCATTTCTCTACTGTTTTACGACCGTTGTTTGAATAGTTGAATAGCAATAATGTGTGAGATCTTTATACACTTAGTAGTAAAATCACATGCATTTCGTGAACCTAAGCAATCTTCCCTAGTATTTGATTCTGTTCCAAACTGTAATGTAAGAGCGATTTCTCCAAACAAGATTATGCGATCATTTTCAAATTTGTGACATATTTAGTTTTGGCAAGGAAAACGATCATGGCAAAATGACTTTTGTTGGTACTCAGACATCGGCGTGGTAAGAACAAGTCTGAACTAATGTGTTTTTTATTGGTGTATCTCATTTTATTGACTATTGATCAAAATGGTTCTTTTCTGTTATCGAAAAACAAATGAAGAATCGACTGCTTTCACTCGTGAAAATTTGTCATAAGAGTGTTAGTAATCATTCGAAGGTTAAAGCCTCTGGCTACTAAACTACGGGCTTCTTTTTTGAATAGACCGTTTAGTGATGCTGTAAGATTCAAAATCAAAATTGTTTACACCCTCCATTCGCTCCTACCATTACTTTGATGGAAGCACAAAAGCATATGAACATGTAGAGGAAACTGTGTAGTATCAAAAATGTGTGCGTTCTTTATGGAGCTTCTGTCGGAGTATAAAAATTTCTTAACACGTAATAAAATTTGCACGCCACATGTGTCACTCATCAGCGCACTCGATCGACCGCCGTATCAAAATCACGGGCCGTCCTGCCCCCTTCCTTCAGACCATATGGAAGCCGAAAAAACAGATTCCTATCTATGTGAATTCAATGTTATTTTCCCTACAACACTGCAGTGAAACCGTCTTCTCAGAAAATTACCACAGGCTTGATATCATAGGAGGTTACGCTATCGAATGGTTGCTCACAAATCCAGGGAACAGTTCAGTCCTGTGAAAATACGCTTGTGCGGAACACAAATGTTTGCCTTCTGTTGGAGCGTAAAAAAGCTTCATCAAAAAATGGATGCGTAGCGCAGTGGCCGGAGATACAAGCTTTCGAATGATTGCTAAGAGTGCAATGGAAAGTATCAATCCACCGAGGTCATTTTTCTTTTGTTCTCGATAACAGAAAAGAGCCATCAAGATATATCATTTAATTAATCCAATTGGTACAATTTCTAATTAGGGTAGTATTACAGGTTCACCTAGTTTGTCAAGTGTAGTTGCCAGGAAATTCAGCAACGTCCTTGGGATACCGTAATCAATAATTTTACAGTTGTTCAATAGCTTGTTAATAACTAATCGTGATTCATTAAGTCCCGCATCTCATTCTGTCAAACCCGTTCATATGGGCAGTGTTCATCGGCTACCCTTTGATCACTCTCCACCTCTTGCCACTATAGAACACCGAAACGGTAGGTACAAGACACGTTACTGATTGTGGGCACATTTTTGCCACTGAAGTTAATTAGAAGCCAGAATGTTATCTACTAAGCAAAAGGTGCTCTTTTTGTCATCACGACATTTATCCCACATAGCATATTCTTTAACGGATCTTCCCCGTGTGAATCATCAAAAGGCTGCTACGTGTTGCATTTTTAACTGACGACTATGTGTGTTAAGATTGACTATCAAGACTTTTGCTCCAGCACGATTGAGTATGTCAGTACCTTTACTATGTTATGTCTCACTTGAATAAACAGCAAGAATGGTGCGCTGATATACAATTATCAGGACATTATCGTAAACACCAGGAGGTTCAAGAAGCCGATTATGTTATGCGTATTGGTAACAGACACTAAACATGGAGCGCTAACCAATAGCTTTCGCGCTTGCAAACCGCGCAGTAAACAAGCCAGTACAAGTTCTAATCGAATTTTGAAGTGCTTTTGATCGGAAACCTTAACAATTCCTCAGTGTCTCTAGTTTTTGACGTCGGCGTTGATAGTAATTTCGTATTTTCTTGACGATCAAACGCGAGGTTGTTAACACTACAACTGATTGAAAACAAACAAAATTTTTTTCAACCGCTTATAGCTGGGGTAAGGTCTCATGAATATACCTAATGATGTTGGGTGATGTGCGAAACTTTTGCTTGAATACAGTTTAGTACGACTAAGATGGCTGATATTTCTTGCAGTTTTGTCTTCTTCACATAAAAAGGTTACCTATCTATCAAATCAAGAAAGCACAGCTTCTTTAGAAAAAAATCACCAGCTCTGATTTTAAGCCTTCCAATTATGCCTGAGAGAATTGAGTGGTGAGCAAAAATACTAACTCAGACGGAAATCGAACCCGCGTTCCATTCATATCGAGGACGTGTGCTACCACTACATCACCAAGTTAAATTACTAACCTTCAACAGATTTTGTTGGGTATGCGATTTCGCTTTATAAACCCTGGTTGAGCTGACAGCCATTGTTAGATTTAATACTCCGAAATTCTAATATTTTTACTGCTTTTTTTCGCAGTGTTATGATGTTAATATATATATATATATATACTGCAAAAAAAAGCAGTAAAACACTAAAAACCTCTCAATTATGTTCTTCGTATCTGAACTCACTAATCAACTCATTCAACCGGAAAGACGAATGCAAGCTTTATAAACGCCCGTTGTTATCATTCGACAGTCATGTCGACAGTAAACACTTGCAACCGTATTAGATTAAATACGTCCAGTGACCGCCTGATTATTTTTTCAACAACAAAAGAAAAACTGTAAAGTGGATGCCCTCCTTCTTATTGAATTGTTTAAACCACCCTTGCATAATGATGGGTCCTACTATATCATCGTTCGTCTTTTATTCTTTAGCATTCTGAGATGGTTGCTATAAATTTCGAAGGCCACTCGTAAACTTTAGAACGCGGCCCCTTTTTGTAACTCTGCAGCTAGATGTAAGTGAGAACCGAATGAAAAAGTTGTGTTGGTGGAAGATTAGCTTTACATGAACCTTAACTTTTTGAATTAACTTCATTAGTAGAATAGGTAACATTGCTGGATGGTAATGTTTCATGTTGTGCACAATTCAAGATCCATCTGCACTTCTTTAGCTATCCAATCCTGAATTGAAGAATAGAGCGCACAAAGAGATATCAGAGAGGAATTCAAAGTAGCTGTCATTTATCTTCGCACAAGATTATGAAACTTGAACGCGCAAGATTATTGAGGCATTCTGGATTCGATCAAGATCGTCTCGCTATTACGCTGATCTTACACGATTGATCTTGACGTGTAGTACTCAGACTAAATCAAGCGAAGAGTGTATGAAAGCATTGTTTTTAAAGCAGTTGAAATCTAAATTTAGTTGCTTTCTCTCTTATCGTTATTTGGCTGACTGGGCTGGCGACAATTTCGTGTCTGCAGATTCCGAAAAAAGCGAAGTTGTCAGAAAAAAACATTAATTGTCCAAACAAATACTGTCATAGCAACCTCGTGTTTGATTTATCTGGGAAAACTGTAAACTCCTTCAACTTCTCTAGATCATCCATTTGTAAAAGATTGTTGGATGAAGACTGATCAAACATGGAGATCTGGCAAAATAGTTCTGCATAAATCCCACGAAGAGGAAGTAGTTGCTGTTAAACTTTGGGTGACGAGAAAGTTAAGCACATTGCAGGAATTAGTAAAGTTCGAGGACAGAACGACTCGGCATCAAGCAGGAGGAGCTCCACAGATTCTTTGGTTTGAATTCTTTTGTCTTAACTTGAGTGAATGAAAAATTTTTCACTACTTGTTGAGTCGAGTTTACCTCATCATCGTTTCAGCGCGAAAGTTCTAAAACTCCACCAGGATCCCATTCGACTGCACTAAAATGAAGCGGCAGCACTTCGTTTTTTGGACAGCTAAATCACCTTTGTACGACATGACCCATGTACTACGACACCAGATATCTAACATTCTCATTCATTCTCTTCTCATAGAGAAAATTATGCTTTATTGCTCATCTGCCCAAATAGAAAATGAAAAGGGGAAATAAATTTGATATATATCTCATTGTGTTCATTCAAATTGTTCTGTTCTTCTTCGGTTGCTCCTTCCTCTAGACTTTTCGCTTTGATTGATTCCATAGAGCAAACCAGTCATTTTTATTGTTATAGCTGCTGATCTGTTTTGCATGTGTACAGATATCTAAATTTATCTACCTCCTTGTATTTACTAACTGTGATTTCATTGTTATGCGACATTATGACGATATAAACAGACTTTGGTTGATCAGGACTCAGTATCAGACCCAGAGGAGGATTAAATGGATAAATGTCCATGGTGAGAATCTAAGAAAGCTTGTTGGTAGAGCGATCTTCGGGTTCATGAATGACAATGAAAAGAATCGGGATTAATGACACAAAGCGATATGTGCGAGTAAGTCATGCAAATAAAAACAAAGTGAATTTGTTTGATTAATCAGTAATTCATAACTTCACCGGTAATCATAAGCGAAAATAGTGTATCCGAATCGAAGCAGAGAATGATCAGAGTGCAACAAGCAATCGGTTCCCCAAATCATTGACGATATAGTAATGCAGAAATGGATAACGAAGAAATATTAATATTTATGATAGTGCCTGAGGATGAATTAATCCCAGTATAGTTTTCTATTCTTGTCATAGGAGTGTTCATGAGCGTCCAACAACAATGTACATAAAGAGCTCACAGCGATGCCGGAGTCATCCAAGTTTTGAAAATTCGATATTCTGTAAGTGCAGTAGGAAGTAAAGGTTAGCCAGCACAGTTACTGGCGTTGACGGCCTTTCGTTGACCTTCTCATTCAAAATATATATAAGTTCCATGACCTTCATATTGGAACTATATGAAAATGAGTGGGATAATTGAGAAATAACACATGCTTTTGAATGTTAGATGAACAGTCAGATTATACAGAATTCACCCGGAAGATATCGAAAGACAGTTGGCTACCTTCGTGGAAGGTACAAATAGACTTATCTGATAACAGCGACATCACGAAATGCTACCGAAAGCCAAGTAGTAGAACTGTCCATGCTCACAACCTCTCCTCTCGTCCCTAACGTACAAAAAAGTCGTTATTAGAAAACATGCTTCGACCAAACACCGGTGTATGTACTGAAAGAGAGTAAAGAGTAGAATCCGTGGGCACAGGAAATAGCCATTTCTCATGGCTATGAATTTGTAGCTCCTTGGCTGAGGCTTAGATGAAATAGTACGCCTCCGAACAAAAATTTGAACAACAGCAAAATCAGTTTCATCTCCCTTTCTTTTCAAATGAGAAGGACAGCGATAAAACGGTGTTTGAAAAGAACAAGTTTAGTGGAATTGATAACGATTATTGTAATACCACCGAATACTCTGGGGCGCCAACTAGCTCGCAACCAATTATGTGCACCGAATGAATGCCAAAAAATTCCCTAAGGACAAAGACGGTGATTGCATGAGCGTGGGTATAGTCTACCTAATCTCTTGAAAAGCGTGCGACGAAGAATATATTGGTGAGACGGGGAGGTCACTCTAAGTCCACATAGAGGAACAGCTAGCTGATAAATGAATTCTAAACCAAACAGCTCGCTAGACACACATAGGACGTATGACGGAGTGCATTTCGACATAGAAGTCACCACCCTTGTGTAAGATAATAAAACATCATTGCGAAAGATTCTATAGGCATTTTGATTAATATCACCAATCCAAGGAAGAAATTTCCTAAACCTCGTGATATGATTCGGTATATAAAACTTCTGTTTTCATGGGTGAAGTACATTACGAGTCCATGTGATCTCTGCCAGTGTTCTCCACTTAGATAACTCAGTGGGGACTTACAAAAAAGCGGCGAATATGCTGAAATTTGATGTTGTGCTTGATACGATTGGAATCCGGGTCTGATAATTTTTTTCTACAAGAGTATTGAGGTGTTTAACTGATTGAATTGTGACAACTTGATCTTTCCAGGATCTGAAGAAAGCGAGACTTTCGAAACGTCAGTTGTTTCAATGAATATTGTTATAACAACTCGTGTCTGGCTTGAGAGGAAAATAAGAGAAATGAATGGATTCATAAGCAGAGGTGTGGTGGATCTCCGTTGTTCTATTTTCGTTGAGCCAGCAACTAGCTTTGATTAGCGAGTGAGTTAGTCGAAGAGTGATCGAACTACCAGTTATATAAATGGCCGCATTATTATTACTAGTGTCACTGATAATCGCTGAAATAATGAATGATAATCTCAAATGACAAGTAAGTGTTAAGGCAACCGTATGATCTTCTCGTCACTGTTTCGCAGAGGTGATACAACGTGCAGAGGCTTCAGCATTCATCAGTGTCACATTTCTTTTAGATTTCCTTTCTGAATTATTCCTTCCAATAAAGCATCAGTCGTATATTAGTAACAAATAAATCTTATTGGACGATATTAGTCATGAGAAATGAGTAGCCTTGCTTGCATTTCGTTACTCCAAAGTATTAGGTTGGTATAGAATTAATCGCAGTTTATGACAGTTTATGCATTATTGAAATTCACTGCACGATATCGGAATAAAATTTAGATCAATGTGGTTATTATATCATTTTGAGGCAGTGTATTCGCCCTACCTCTATTTCGAGTGTTTTCTTAGGATCACGCTCAAATTTCAGTGAATCTTCTCATTATTATTTGAGCCAAAATATCATTTGGTCTGGTAAATGGGCTCTTGTACAGCCCAATACACGTGTTGCGAACTTACAACTTCGTCAGTAGGGCAAAACCCTTCGCCTTTCAATCTTTTTATGAGCTAATCCTCTCTGAGCCTGCTCTAGCTAAAGAGAGTTATCAAAGACGAACTATTTACACTGTAAGTCAAGAGAAAATATCACTTAACTTACAGGATTTGAGAGTGGTCTTAAACAAGCACTCGAAATAAAGGTATAATATTAAGGAAATACCCGCCAAAGAGCAATCGAGTGTGCAACACTGTAAGCTCGGTGAAATTTCACTTGACCTACACTGTAAATCGTTCGTCTTCGATACCTCTCTGTAGGGAGAGCTGGCTCCCGAGAGAATTAGCTCATGAAAAGATTGAAAGATGACGGGTTCTGCCCGACTGGCGAGACTATGTGGTCGAAACACGTGTATCGGGTTGTACAAGGCCCATTACCAGACCACATGACCACATGACATGTTGGCTCAAATAATACTGAACAGGTTTATTCGCTCTACGTTTCATTCTAACGACGTTTCAATTGCTATTCATTTTATATTTATTTCAGAGTACGGAAGAAAAGCTGGTTGGTGCAGAAGTTATGGCGATTTCAAACCTTGAATTCAGTTTGAGTTCAATATAAAGCATCAGAGACAACTTGCAACATCAACAACACATTCAGCCCAGGAACTGCTAACAAACGCACAGTGCAGAGATGGTTCAGAATTTTGCTAAACAGGACGCAATTCAGCAATGCTTAAGTATAAATTGGTCTGATAGGATGTTTTAAGCCTTTCATCTGGTATGGCACTACTAGCGCTAGACGTAAGCTTCGGCTTTCTCGCAGCCTCATCAGTATCATGTGTCATTCGACTCACCTTTACCATTATAGAGAATCGAAGGTTGAAAGAGTGTCCTTCGAGTTCAAGTGAAGTGATCAATTAAAGTTCCGTTCTTTCAGAGTGTTTGGTGACTGCTAGATAATGGGCATAAGAGCTGTGACGTAGTTTTTTTCATGGACAACATTATTATTAAAAGAAATGATAGGAGCATCGGAAACTCTCGAAGTTTTTCATATTAGCTTTACCAACTTCGCAGTCCCTGTAGAAATAAAAGACTTGCTCATTGATCGTGGAGACTTAGGATGCTTATGTTTTTGATTGATGATGTAACTCTGGAAGAGAGGGGAGGGGGATCAGCTGAGTGGCTAATGATGATCAGCGCAGACGGGTGCGGTGTTGACCCCACACCCGTCACCACTTTCTCTCCAACAATCAATAATGAACGTCAAACAGAATACTCCAGCCTGGCTAGCCTCGAGATTTCAAAGATATTTGCTCAACTAATATTTCACGAGGTTCATGAAGAAGACAAAACCTCAGTTAAATGATGAACTCGAGGAGAGGACAAGAATGCTAGAAGCACTGCGATTTGCATAGGAAAAAAAACTGTGAACTAAACTAATAAAGTAGAGTAAGTATTGCATCTTTACTTAAATAGTTGTTAACGCTTCGTGTAGAATTTTATTGTGACTTTCTCTCAGTAACTAAATAAATGTGGCAATGGAATTGTTCTACTTTGTGCCAATAACCAAGAATAAGCAGTAAAACATTCATTCACTTAAAAACAGCGAGGGACTACCACTAACATTGCAAATTAGGGAGCTTTTACCGTTAAGTAGCATTTGATCTTAGCAATTTTGTGCATAGTTATCTTTGTGGAAAGGCAGACCCGTGGAAACTGATAATTTCAGGTACACGAAGTCATAATTTTGTTTTCTTCTCAACTATCCTTTCTGATTCTCCATGCACCAATCCATACATCTTCTTCGCGCACCACTTTGATCTCGGAATTCTTGTGGTCCTTGAAAAGAGGGGTTACTACTCCTCCAAAAATCGTTGTAATGCTTAGATTATAGTTTGGTTGAACTCAATTAACAGATTGTGAACGACGAGTTTTTCGCTTGGCTAGAACTCGATATTTGCGTCGAAACTAATGTATCATTCTTGTGGAGATCGGAAAAAGGAGCCCAGAGGGTTTCTCAAGACAATTTTTCTGCTGTTCACTCAAAGGTAGAATTTCAAGGACTCTTTGATCTTGAATGGCACTCCGAACCGTCAGGAATGTGTCACGAATGAAGATAATAAGACCACCTTTTAGCTTTATAGCGTATAACGGATTCACTAATGTTGTTTTTGCTGTTTTCGTTCCTATTGTTATTACTGTGAAAATAGAATTTTTTATCTCCTTATTGCCGTGTCTACTGCTCTGAGCACGACATCCATTCATCAAAAATTGTGGTAACACGCAGTTTCAAATACATAATTTCTTAGCGCGATGTAGCATCTATCTCGTTTTTCTATAAATCCGCCAAGGTACGACGTCATTAACGCATTAAGCTAGTTAAACATTCGGGAAAGACGCAATATTGATACCTCACAATAAGATCTGCCTCTCATTAGTGTCTTGTAGGTCTGGTTCGACATCAAATCGATGATGTTCATGATTTTTTTTTTTGCATTATTTGCTGCACTCCTACTGTAGGTAGCTGATACAAAATTAGCTGAGCACGCAAATATTTGAGCAAGCTACGAACAATAATTATTGTTTTATTACACTTCGGTGGCCTTCATGACTGCACATCCCATCTATTTTAGCATATTCTGTGACTTTGCGCTGTTATTCTTTTCTTAAAAATTCGCCTCAGCATTGGTAAGCTGATGTTCTTCTCACTATCAACCACTTGGATACTCAGGTGACAGTCTTCACTGTATTGCGAGCCTCAACATAATTTCCATTTGTTTCCTTTTATTTACTAGTTCAAGAAGTACTTTACTATTTTTTGTATATACATTATAAAAGATGGGCGCATGTGGCTCAATGGTTAGTGGTCTGCATCGCACAAGAGATAAATGGTTCTATCTCGCTCTCATGGCTCACCAAGCCATCCATCCCTCCGGAGTCGGTAAACTGGTACCAGTTTGGTCTCAGACTCTTGTTTGGGAGGAGAAGTAGTGCTGACTCGATACAGCCGGAGGCCACCGAGAGTCATTGCAAAGACCAAACATGCATTCGATCACTTCAAACGAAGTCAAAAATTGAAGGCGAATACATGGAGCATCCCTCAGGGATTGATCCACTCCGAGAGCTTTGTCCTTCATCTTATGAAAGAGTCCAATAGTTACTTCGAAGAGTTATCCTTGTTTTTATTCATCATCATTTTTTTAATTTATAAAAGTGCCTCCTTTTCTTTGAACAGAAGAACACGGGACAGCACAACGATGTCGTTCGAAAACGTTGAAGTGTTGCTGAACTGCTGGAGTGGATGAACGGTGGATTTAACTAGGATGTTGACTATTTTTTGTGAGGATTATCTTCCATGGATCGGAATAGCAAACAGTTTGCGCTAATGAAAGGGAGAAGAGAAAGTGAAGGAAAAATTGTATGAACTGCAGTGAAAATAGAAATATAATTGTATTTTGCTTTTACTAATTGCCTTGTTACTGAATGTCTATACGCTTATGACTTTTTGCAAAGTAGTGTTTTTTAGAAGCGAATCTGACCTCTATGAATGTTGGTGGGGTTGTTTATCGTCTAGTAGATATTTGTCCTTTTTGTGGTTTCAAGACACTTAACTTGTGAATGCTTACTGCATCCTGATGGAACTTATCGACATAAAAGCTTATTCTTTTTCAAGTTATTAGTTTACATAACATACTAGTCAAAAGTTCGTTTGCATCGCATTCCTTTGCAATTTTTTGACTACCATTCGGTAGGCTTTTTTAACCTAATTCATCTGAAGTTGACGACAGAACTATAATTTTTCATAAACTGATATTTGCACAGATGAACTCAACTCCATCACACTCGTATTGACTAACTAACGCGTTCCGAAAAATTTTATTCGTTCGCTCTTTCCATAAGTGCGTATTCGATTTATTAGCACATTTCACTAATACTACTACAGTCTCTGTTACGTGTAAACTATTCTATAAGATCTCAGTAATTATTTCCACTATTTGAAAGTGATGGTACACTACTTGGTACTATTCTCTTATCCGTATCTGTTTTCTGCCTTTGAAAAAAACTCCTTTTCTCTATTTTCTGTGTTTTAGCAGTCATTTGATAGCTTAAATCCCGAGAATCTCAAAAATCTAGTTTTTTGCAATGCATTGCTTAGTATGTTGTGACAGTAAAAAAGGTTCTCCGTGATTGAGCGGGGCAAATGAAAATCCGATCTAATTCGCTGGAGAGGAATTTTTCATAGGAGTGTTAGTGAGACTAAAAAAGCGGAGCCTTCATGCTACATTTCCACATCACCAATTTTCGAAAAAGCTTTTTTGACGCTGCTACAGGAGAGGATTTCTTGCATTGCAGACTCGCATATTTCTAGCCGGACAGAGCACTTTCTTTGGACTATTAGTAATCATTCGATAGCGTAATCGTTTCTGATTCCAACGCTGTGCTACATCCAGAGAAGATCGTTCTTCTGCATTTCAGCAGGTAAATCAAGTTGAATTCTCATCTGCTATCAAGGGCCCTTCGGCCAATTCACATGCCCGCGCTTGAGGCGGCCACGTTCGCTAAGGTGATGATCATCAATTTTTCGGGCATATAAAGCGTAGAGAAGTATTGCGTCAGCAGTCCATGTGGTCGCCTCACAAACGGGCACGTGAATTGGCCAGACTCCCCTGATCACAGATAGAAATCCAACTATTCACCTGTTGTGTTGCAGAGTTGCTATCTCTTCAGTACATAAGTGCAGCATTGGAATCAGAAACGATTACGCTATTGAATGATTATTAATATTCTACAGAAAGATTTCTGTCCAGCGAGAAATATGCTCATCTGCAAAGTAAGAAATCTCTTCCAGTATCAACGTCAAAAAAGGTTTTTTCGAAAACCGGCAACGTTGAGACTGTGGCATGAAGTTTCAGTTTTCGAGTGGTTACTAACGCACTTATGAAAAGTTTCTCTCCATCGAATGAGATCGGTTTTTCATTTTTCCCTTCATAACCGAATAGCACCAAAATAAAATTATTTGTCACACTGAAACATTTTTTGTTGGACAATGCTTTTCTCTTAGACTTTCAGCACTAAATCGATAGCTTAAATCTCGGCGACTGCAATGGTGTAATTGATTTTTGGAGAAGAATTTTTTATTGTGCTGCAACATTAAGAATAAAATTGCATTTCAAACGCGCGCATTCTTTGATCCGGTATGTGGATGGAATTTTGCAATTTAGACATCAAAGCATCGTGCATCCGGAACCTTACATACACTTTAGCCGAAAAGAAATGCGCTCCGAGTGCGAGAACCGATCATCTTTTGACTGTAAGAGCACACTATGAAGACTTTATAAAAACCTAGATATATCATTAAAACTGGCGAGATTCGTGCTCTTGGATGGTGATTATGAGCGCCTGGGACGAGTTTTGTACCTCTTGAGTGTGGAACGCAAATTTGTTTCCAGTTGTGAAATCCAAAACGAATTCCCTAAAAAACAAGTGTAGCGTTGGAAATTCTCGGGATCCGAGCTATCATATGCCTGCTAGAACTCATTAGATAGCAAAAAAACGCATCTAATCCAAAGGGCTGATGGGTGCGGATGGTGGAAGAGTATCCATTATTTTTTATAAAAAAAGGATCCTCATTGTAATACTTATCAAATAGTACAATGTGTGCGATCCCAGGAATATTGGGCAGTACGGAAAAGTCCGTAGACCTCGAAATTTAACTTGCTTTCATCGAATTTTCATAATGTAGAAAATACAACAATGATTTCGGAGTGGATGTCATTCTCAATTGGCAATTTCAACATTTTGCCGTTTCTAAAATCCTCTGTCATCACGATGCCTTTTATCATGCGTATTCGAACAATTCTCTTATCCAGATTGTCTCCTTACAGTCACCGTCTCGCAAAGACCTTAAGATTTGCGCGAGAGATCTGCTGCTGCTGCGTAATTCAACGTCTTTGTGTTTATCGTTGATTTCTGAAAGAGTAGATCTTTGTAGAATCTCAAGATAATTACCTTAGAGCCTTCATAATATTTTGTCATAAATGGAGAAATGGAAGATTTGGTTGGGGCTGGCGTGGTTGAGAGAGGGCCTTACACGTTTTATTGGATAGTAGTCTCTGGCACTGAGTTAACCGTTTTTCTAACACGTAATATAGTATAAACTAATGTCTGTCCGTTACCCGTGAGCTATTTATGCATCCGTGAGCAAAGGATATCGTCAGAAGTTGAAATAAGAAGTATGAGTTAAGATTCATTTATCATCAAAGCCACCGAAAATGATAAGCACTCCTATATTTCCACACCGAGCTGCTTTGAATGTGAACATGAGCCGTCAAAGAAAATTCTACGGTCAGTTTCTCATTGTGAACAGTAGAAAAACGAGGCAAATGCTGCGATTGTAATTCGCTAGGTTTCTTAAAACAATTCACTTCTGTTTTATAAAAAGCCCCTTTCATAAGGTTATAGCATTAAAATAAAATTATGTTTCACACGCGCCGACAAATCTATTATTGGTGCTTACCCATTATGAGACGACAAATGAAAGACCGATCTCATTTGCTGGCAGGGCAGGGACTTTTCATCGAAATGTTAGTAATCATTCGAAAGCTTAGATTTCTGGCTACAGCGCCAAATGACCGGCTTTTCAGAACACCTTTCTATAACGCTGATTAATGGTTCGATCTCGCTCTCATAGCTTACAAAGCCACCATCCCTTCGGGGCGGCAAATTGGTACCGCACTGGTCGCAGACTTGTCTAGGAGGTCGCAAGTAGCGCTGGCTCTTTACAGCGGAAGGGCACCGTCGATCATTGTAAGGCTAGACATGCATTCAATTACCTCAAACGAAGTTAGAAATTGAAGACGATCCCATGGCGCATCCCTCAGTGATTGATCAACGCCAAGAGCTTTATCCTTTATCCTGTCATATATATATATATATATAGGGTGTGGAAAAGTTCTGTCAAATTTCATTTTGTTAATTTTAGCATCGATATGATACTATTTTTATTAATGCTCATGGTTTTGATGGATTGCTTGTTCGATTTTGGTCTGGAATATGCTTTATTTGTTTCTCTCTTTTCAGTTTTGCTTGAGTTATTGATCGTGAAAATTGACAAATTCGTCTCAGGCACGTGTCAAAGCCTTTTAAGCGAGTCTGCGCTAGTGTAACGAGTAGCCGAAACTTTTTCCTTCAGTATAGACTACACCCACGGACCTCTCTCTTTGATGGATCCCGCCCGGTTAGTCGCGAGGGCACGTGGCGCGTCCCCAGGTGGTGGATAGGGGAATAAAACGCGAACCAAAAGCGACCGTGTGCTTCCCAGAGACGCAGGTGGATTCAGGGGACGAGCTCCCTGCTTCTGCAGCGCCGACTTGACAAAAACTCTATTTCTACGAGTCAAGTCGGCCAAAAGCCTGCAATCAAGCGGCTGGGAAGTACATGGGAGGCGGTTAGGAGTCGCCTCCAACAAATAAGCTCCTAACGCTCCTCCGAGAGAGAGCTGGCAAGCTACTCGTGAGTACCCAGCCCCCACGTTTAGAGCCTGGCAAGCTACACGTTGGGTATCAAAATGCCAAAAACAGTAACAAATATGGGCCTCATCCGCCTGACCCCGAAAGAGCCCCTGGTACGGCAGCGCCAGGTAGGACGAGTACGGAGAGGCTGCTAAAATCTCAGGGCCGAACTAGGCTGCCAAGATCGAAACGGACTAAAATGACGATCTGTACCTACAACGCAAGAACCCTTGCTCAACAATCCGCTGTAGAGGATCTGTTGATTCAAGCAAGAAGAATAAGGTACGACGTCATTGGCCTGGCTGAGACGAGAAGGCGCCATCCTTTTCACGCTGTCTATGACACCGGAGAAGAACTGTTCCTTGGAACATGCGATCGCAGAGGTGTCGGTGGCGTTGGCGTCCTCGTCAAATCGAATTTGACCGTGAGCATTGATTCGTTCGAACAACTAACAACCCGTATCGGACGATTACGGTTGAAACGATGTGGTTCTATGCCGGCTTTGACCATCTTCGTTGCTTACGCACCAACATCAAGCTATGTACGAAGACGAAGTCGAAGCGTTCTATATGGACCTCGAAAAATACTTCAGAGAAGATCATACATTCTTCAAGGTCATTGTCGGAGATTTTAACGCAAAAATTGGACCTAGAAGAACGTCTGAAGAACGGCACATAGGGACCCACGGACTAGAATGGAATGAACAGGGTGAGAGGCTATCCGAGTTTATCATGACGACCCAAACCATCCATGGTAACTCGCAATTCCAAAAGCCTCTCTCTCAGCGATGGACGTGGGAGTCTCCCAATGGAGAGTACCATAACGAAATAGATCACATCATAGTAAATCGAAGGTTTTGCCTGACCGACGTCGCTGTTGTTCCCAAGTTCTACACGGGATCAGACCATCGCCTCCTTCGCGCAACGTTCCGATTTTCGAGGAGAGGAGAGAAAGCCGCTAAATTCAAACAACGAAGTCCCAGAACTACCATAAACTGGGATGTATTCAAATCATTAGTCGGCTCTTGGGAAGATACCGTTGTCGACAACATCGACGAAGAATACGATCGACTCGTTGAATATCTTCACGTTAGCGCTAAAAAAGCCGAGAGTCCTAAGGTCACGAAGAGACGCTTGTCTCCGCAGACACTCGAGCTGATACGTCAACGTGGAATCGCACGAGCTGCAGGCAACCGAAACCTTACGTCCGAACTTGCGAAACGATGCAGAGAAGCGATAAAAGAAGACCTTAAAGAGAGAAGAGCAGCAGTTATGGCAGAAGCTGCAGAAGCTGGGAAGAGCATTCGCAAAGCCCAGCGAGGCTTCGCCAACTACAAGACCAAGATGATTGCACTCCGATACCCTGACGGGACACTTACAGCTTCCAGAAGGGCTATGGAGAAAATCATCCACCAATACTACTCGGATCTCTTCGCTAGCCATGTTCTCTTACCGTCATATAAATTGAAAGAGGACGAATATGTCGTTCCACTGGTCCTTCCTTCCGAAATCCGACATGCTATATCGTCGGTGAAAAACAGAACAACACCCGGTCCACACAGGATTAGACCAGAACACCTGAAGAACCTGCCGCCAGTTCTCATCAACACCCTGGCTCGGCTCTTCACTCGCTACCTGTCACAATGCAAGGTCCCTAATCAATGGAAAACCAGCAAGACCGTATTGTTGTTCAAAAAGGGAGACCTTCACGACATAGGCAATTATTGCCCAATCTGCTTGCTGTCCGTTGTCTATAAACTCTTTAGCTCGAGTCATCCTGAACAGGATTGACATAACACTGGACGAAGGACAGCCATGCGAACAAGCAGGGTTCAGAAAAGGATTTAGTACCATAGACCACATCCACACGATCACAAGACTCATTGAAGTAATTCAAAAGATCGACTGTTTTTGAAACCCCCCAAAAAAAACATTCAATATAATTCCAAAAAAAATGATTTAAGCTCAAAAAGGGGTTAGTACGCCAGGGTCGTACACCGGTGTTTCGGAGGTTCGTCCTCCTCATCAGTGACCCCCGCCACCACATTCAGCCCCTGCATTGAAGCAAGGAGGGAGCGTAATGTGTGATGGCGGGGGTCACTGATGAGGAGGACGAACCTCCGAAACACCGGTGTATGACCCTGGCGTACTAACCCCTTTTTGAGCTTAAATCATTCTTTTTTGGAATTATATTGAATGTTTTTTTGGGGGTTTCAAAAACAGTCGATCTTTTGAATTAGTTTTGGTCTAACAGCAAAAATCTATCGACTGTGAGGTGGTGATAATACAGTGTCATAGAACACTGTGCCATCACCACATACGCCTCCCTCCTTGCTTCAATGCAGGGCTGAATGTGGGGCGAGGGTCACTGATGAGGAGGACGAACCTCCGAAACACCGGTGTATGACCCTGGCGTACTAACCCCTTTTTGAGCTTAAATCATTCTTTTTTGGAATTATATTGAATGTTTTTTGGGGGTTTCAAAAACAGTCGATCTTTTGAATTAGTTTCGATCTAACAGCAAAAATCTATCGACTGAGAGGTGGTGATGGTACAGTGTCATAGTACACTGTGCCATCACCACATACGCCTCCCTCCTTGCTTCAATGCAGGGCTGAATGTGGGGCGGGGGTCACTGATGAGGAGGACGAACCTCCGAGACACCGGTGTATGACCCTGGCGTACCAACCCCTTTTTGAGCTTAAATCATTCTTTTTTGGACTCATTGAAGTTTCGCGAGAGTACAAACGACCACTCCGTCTCACATTTATCGATCTGAAAAAAGCCTTTGATTCAGTGGAAACAGAAGCGGTTATAGAGGCTCTGGATAACCAGGGCGTCCCTACTCGGTACATAATGATCCTTCGTGAGCTTTATAAAGATTTCACGACCAGAATATCTCCATTCTACAACAATATCACCATTGACGTAAGAAGAGGGGTTCGACAAGGCGATACAATATCGCCAAAACTATTCACTGCCACCCTGCAAAACGTCATGCGAACATTAGAATGGGACGAAATGGGAGTGAAAATTGACGGTCGACAATTAAACCATCTTCGCTTTGCTGACGATATCGTTCTCATAACACCAAACATCAGCCAAGCGGAACGAATGTTGACTGATTTCGATAACGCCTGTGGAAAGATCGGTCTTCAACTGAATCTAACGAAAACAATGTTCATGAGGAACGGATGGGTTTCTAATGCCCCATTCACGCTCAACGGAACGACAATTTCCGAATGCTCCAGTTACATCTATCTAGGTCGTGAAATCAACATGATGAACGACCTAGCCCCAGAGTTGAGCAGGAGGAAACGAGCGGCTTGGGGAACGTTTAAGAGCATCGAAGATGTAGTGAAGAGGACAAAGAACATCCGACTCCGTGCCCACCTTTTCCACTCGACAATTATCCCTGCCCTAACGTATGCAGCAGAAACCTGGTCGCTACGTAAGCAGGATGAAAGATCACTTGCCGTTATCGAACGCGCAGTCGAAAGGTCGATGCTAGGAGTATCCCGCATCTCACAAATGAGAGAAAGGATCCGAAGTTCCGACCTACGTCAACGATCGAAAATCAGAGACGCCGTTCTACACGTCAGGATATCGAAAATAAAGCGGGCTGGATACGTGATGGGCTTCAACGACAAGCGATGGACGAGAGCCATTACCGACTGGATTCCTCGAGCGCTCTACAGGAAGACCACCGGCCCGTTGGTCCGATTTCTTCACGAAAGCGATGGAAGAAAGATATGATGCTCAGCGAATTCCTAGAGCGAGGAGGACCCACTGGGCTACTCTTGCACGCGATAGGGAAAAATGGAAGAGTTGCTGGTACCCGCTCGAGTCACTCGACGATCAACGGGACGACAGGTGATACAGGTGATAGACTACACGGAGTAATCCATTGGGGTAAGATGAGGCGAATTCGGCGGCCAATCGTCCCTGCCCACAAAAGCCTGCAAATTGCTTTTGACAGATGGCAGTCGTTTAACGGACCGAATGAGCAAGACAGTTTTGGAAACAAATTCGATTGCTACTCATGCACGAATGACGATTAGAGGGAAAAGCTAATGAAGCAGCGTGCAAGACTTACGGAGCTTAATTTTGACGGTCCGAGAGGGAGTGATCCTCTACTGTTCTCTTCAGCTTCGAACTTTCAAACCACTTTCTAGCCGCCCTTTCTGCAACACTATTATCTCCCCAAGCTTCATTGTTCTTGCGAGCCGCTTCACAGCATTATGCCCTACGCGCCATTCGTGCATGAGCGGCAAGCGAACTTGTTCCTAAGACAGCTTCATCTTAGGCAATTTGTATACCAAATTCACAAAAAATGAGCAGTTTCAATTACTTGTGGTACATGAATTTGAAATTTGATGTTTAATGCTCTAGTGCCAAAACTTATGAAAAGACCTAAGATATATTTGCATCAAATCCCGCTTTTATTATCGAGCAAGTATAGGGCTGAACCTTTCAGTGATGGTAAGCAGGTTAAGCCTGAGTGTCAGCAACATGTAAAAACGCGTCCGAGGACAACGGATGTTCTTGATGGAAGTAAGAGATTGAGATAAAGTGAGGTGTGCACTGCCACATTTACGGTGACTCATAAAGTTTCTGTAATACATTCCCGTAAATGATTTTCCGTCATAAACAATGCTTGCCTGGTTGAATGAGCTGGCATTTTCTTTCAAAGGAAACGATTCAAGGTAACGTTACCAGGAGAGCTCTACTCTTTGATATTATCGTTGTAATATCAATATGCTCTGATTTTCCTCATCTCTTAATTAGCAAAAGAGTGTTCGTTCGTCAGTTTTTGGAGCCTCTGTATTCGTCTTCAAAGGTGTTTGAATGCATATTTAGCTTATAGAATGACTTAGATAGTCTACCAAACTATGAGCTATAAAGGTTGTGTTCTTATTCACGTAGACAAATCGTATCCGTTTGGCGACTTTAGACGACCGAAAGGCTTGGTGAGCTTGAGTCACGGTATTGAGCCGTTCATGCAATGTGCATTACAGGGCAGCTCTCTCCACTGCTGCACTCCCTTGAGATAAACAATAGCATATATTCGTGTATGCGCGAAATTCTTGGCATTCGATTGCGGAATTCGCGAAGAGTTCGTCGACATCGATTTGTTACTCATTTCATAAGACAATGGGAAGAATCGGTGCATTGGTAGAGTAACTACTACTCGAACACCCTTAGTAGACCCGACATTGACTATTTGCATCGTTAAAGATTTCAATAAAAACGAGGATCATCAATGCAATGCGGCGATTGTTATTATGGAGAACATCACGGAGACAAATGTTATCACAATAGTGAAATGAGTCACTTCGCGGGTTATGCTTTTCTCAAAGATATCGGATAGTATATTGATGATCAAAGGACGACAAAAGAACAACTTTAAATTGTTGGCCAATAGAGTAGCGCTACTGTCTCCTATTTTTGTTGTAAGGACTGTCATCATGAAATCAAAGTTTCCTTCAACAATTATCCTCCATCACTAAAAGAAACCTGTTTGCATTATGAAACGCAACGCTTTCGGATAAGTCCATTGCTCCTTCTCAATATCATGTCGGAAAACTCATCTTTCCGATGATTCGTTGAACCTATAATACATTATACATCATCTCCACCCACAATGTAATCTATAAAGGCCACGCGGTCAGCATTAAGACTGCCCCTTTCTTTCCCAATGTCCTCAAACATCATCGGACTCACCTTGTGAACGTTTATAAAAGAATTCGCGCCAAAGGCTAGCGTAACGAGAATGATGATATTCGTATTTTTACATGGTTTACAATTTCGCATCGACGTTTTATTCACTTCTTACACCTACTAGCTGTAGTGCAGTGCAATAATGTAGTAGGAAAACCATGTATTCTGTAGCCCAATTCGTTCCCCACTCATGATTTCTCGCGTCTCTGGCTCACCAACTCTTTATTCCATCCGGGGTCAGCAAATTGGCACCAGCCTCATTTGGAAGGATAGCAACATTGAGTTGATCCATCGGTAGACCATCACAAGTGACCATAAAGACCAGACATACATTGTTCACCTCTATGTTTATTAAAGTTGAATGAAAGGTGCACTTTTCAAAAAATTGGCCATCTGCAGAGCATTATCCATCGTACTATTGTAATCTTTTCGCTACTATCGTTACTAAATATCAAGTAAAAACAGGCTTTCGATATATTCAGTATGAACACTTTCTGGCAATTTGTTTTCAGCTTAGTCAAACTTCCTGTCCACAATTCCCTCTTGCAAAATATATTAACGACTTCTTTCGATTTTATCATAAAATCCTGGTGGCTGTTACGGCTGTCTAAAGAATTTTCGTTACTGCAATTTTGGGGTAACATTCATTTTTCTCTTATAGTGCTTGTTGCCGCGTCACTTTTGATTTATTCACATAGCTGATTAAGCAATGATAACAATAGAATCGTTTTCCGAATAACATTCTGAATTTATCTATAAATATTTTCATGACTGTTGCTATAGATTCCACTCCAATATTACGAAAGCATTTGGTACTTCAGAAGGAAACCTATATATATATATATATATATATATATATATATATATATTATATATATATATATATATATATCGTAATTATTATTTGAGCCAACATGTCATGTGGTCTGTTAAATGAAAAGACTTACACACGGCCCGATACACGTGTTTGGACCTTGGCGGTCTCATCAGTCAGGCAGTACCTTTGTGTTTAGCCCTCCATTTAGCAGACTACTTGACATGGTGGCTCAAATAATAATTAAGCGATATGTTGAAATTTGAGCATGGTCTTAAGGAAACACTCGAAACGAAAGGTATAGTATACTAACGATACCACCCAAGAGCAATCGAGTGTACAACACTGTATGTTCAGTGATAATTTCACTTGACATACAGTGTAAATAGTCGCCGTCGCCGACTCTTAGTATGGGAGACTGAGCGCCTTGAGAGGATTCGCTAAAGACAAAGGGCAATGCCCGACTGATGAGACCGTCAAGGTCAAAACACGTGTATCGGGCTCTACAAGTCAGCCTATTTAACACACCACATGACATGTTACCTCAAGTAATTATTATTAGATATGCTGAAATTCGAGCGTGTTATTAGGAAAACGGAGCACATGTGGCGCAGTGGTTAGAGGTGCACTGCGTCGCACACGAGGTCAATGGTTCGATCTCGCGCTCATGGCTCACCAAGCCATCCATCCCTCCAGGGTCGGTGGTACCAAACACGTCTCAGACTTGTCTAGAAGGATAAGCAACACTGACTCGGTTTAGCGGGAGGCCTCCGCGAGTCATTCATTGTAAGGGCAGATATGCATTCAGTCACCTCAAACGAACTTGAGAAGTCGAATGCATGGCGCTAGGAAAACACTGGAAACGAAAGGTGTGATTTCTATGTTAAGTGATTGCAGAAACAATTTCAAAAATTTGTAATAAAAATTTACTAATACAGATTAAACGCATGATTGGAAGGCGTCTGGGTGGTTAGTGATGCTCGATCCAGGGTTGATCCCTCAAAACTTTCAGACCATAAAAAACAAAAGCTCTACGAGACGCTCTAGTGTGGCTATCCTCAAAGATGTGAGGAGATGTGCTCAATCAATATTCTGCAACGTTCATGATGAAGACAAATTCTCAATCAAGCTATGAGCGAGAAAAGACGAACTGGATGCTTGAAATGCTATCCGCACAGAGTAAAAAACTGTGATAAAGATCAAATAAAGTAACTTAAATTTGTTTTCAAACTTCTACTAATTGGCTTTCAATACCGTAACCAGTCCTAACTGCGTCAGAACTATGTCATATCAAAGTATTGGAAATGTAGGCATCAAACGCCGACATTGATTCTATCTTTTTTAGAGCCATTCGTATTCTGAATAGTGCTTTGTCCTTTAATAGCTCTTCTGAATCATTCTTTTGTTACATGTTTGTTTGTATTGCTTTGATTTGGATCGTTTTGAAGGTGTTGGTATTCAAATAATACCAAATGATTCATAATTTACCATTTCAATGATATTCACTGAATCACAAAACTTTGTGAAATAGCCTGGAAAACTACTCATGAATGCCAACCCGCTAGCAATGCCCTATTTTATAGTAAAAAAAAAAGACAGGTGTAAGAAAAAGAGAAGTACGTGTAAAGTGTGTGTGTGTGTGTGTGTGTGTGTGTGTGTGTGTGTGTGTGTGTGGTGTGTGTGTGTGTGTGTGTGTGTGTGTGTGTGTGTGTGTGTGGTGTGTGTGTGTGTGTGTGTGGTGTGTGTGTGTGTGTGTGTGTGTGTGTGTGTGTGTGTGTGTGTGTGTGTGTGTGTGTGTGTGTGTGTGTGTGTGTGTGTGTGAGAGGAAGAGAGTGGTAATATTCGAATGAAGATTGCTAAAGCAGGATGTACTGATGCAAATTCCCTCAATAGTTCATCTCCGCACTGTGACAAAGAAAATTCTAAGTTACTATGCTGCAGAGAAGGAATTGAGTAACCACTACTGCCGTATACTTCAAGAATGATTTCATTATTTCTTTAAAAAGCTCAATTATGAGTAAAGTCATGCTGGGATCATTATCATCTCCCATGATTCTTCGGGTGACAAGATTTACTCCGACAGAAAAGATCGGCTAGAGCTGACAATGCTATCAAGATAATCTCTGGACTGTTGAAGGACTGAACCTTTCTCCAACAGCAACCGCCAGTTGACTAAAAATGGCTAGCTACTGACCTACTCTTCAAAAAGATTCGGGATGTAGGATGTCAAATTCATTAGACACATAAGTGTGTACTTGAAAACCTTTACACTACTCGAATACGCCAGTGCCTCTTGCCCTCATAAATGACTCTATTGAAAGCATTCATTTGAATCGCACTAACTTAATTCGTCGACTGTGTGCTCTTTATTCATTTTCCGTAGCATATTCAGTTAGGCATCTGTTCTCATTCCAGGACTTACTGATATATGACGATCTCATACAACCGTGATGTCTCGTCGGTCTCTTCGTTCACCTATCTCAAATTACTCCTACGGTGGCGTGGATCCATATGGAAATCCGTGAAAACGGAATTCGCCATATGGATATTTGGTTACTATGTTGTATTCGCAATATATCGCTATGCTTTGAATTCTTATCAACAAAGGTGAGTTTTATTTTCTCATCGTCCATTTATTTATTTTTTCGTCAACTAAACGATTTTGCAGATAATCCCAAACAAACGTCACTATGTCGCTGTTAACATAACTATTTTCGAAATCATTCGTAATATATTGCTTTGAGCAAATATGACATTTAAACTATTTGAAAACAGAAAAAACTCTGAGAAGAAAGACTTTGAAACTCAGGAAATTCGAGAAGATTGCCTTTTATTGTAACGAGAAGCTCGACTATATACCACTGACGTTTATGCTCGCCTTTTTTGTCAACGTGATCGCCGATCGATGGAGGAAAATCTTCAACAATATGGGATGGATTGAAAAGTACGGTTACTACTCTTTTGGAAATAGCTCACAGTGATCGAATTTGTAAAAATAGTGAGTGAGCGTTCAGGTGCTTTCCACGTCGTAAAGAAAGCGGTGATTATTATAAAGCAAAATTTTTCTTAGTAGTAATTGTTACCAGAAAGGAAAACATTCTGTGGCGATCAGTGCATGATTGAAAGATCATACAAAAAGTGTAACTCGTTTTCAGCTAAGGTAACTTTCTTCGAAAATGATGTAGTTGTCAAATATCACAGCTAAAAAAAAACAGTTATCACCTAGTAAACCACTGCTAGGAAAGGAAGTGAATGACCACGCAAAGATTAAACGGTTCACGATAAAATAATGCTGCAACATTTATAGCGCTGCACTTTAGAGTCACCCGAGAGTAACATTGGTGACGAATTCCTTGATGACTAAACTAAGACCACGGAGGTTGGTAATAAGCGATACAAAGATAATACAGATCTTATATTAGGTCCTTTCATAAGTTTTGGCTCTAGAGCAATAAAAATCTAATTTAATAGCCAAAAATAATTAGTATTGCACGATTATGGTCTCATTCAATGCACATTTTCCAGTGAACATTGCGGTATAAAACTTGCCTATACTTGCTTTGATGGAGCTGTCGTGGGAACAAATTCGCTTGTACTCATGCACCGAATGGCGCGTAGGGGAAAATGCCAGTGAAGCGGCGTCCAAGACCAATGGAGCTTCCTGTGGACGGCCCGAGCGCGACTGATCGTCCTAACTGTTCTTTCGAGCTTTGAATATCGCGAAATACATCCTAGCCGTACTTCCTCCAAATGTGTCATCTCCCCAAGCTCCATTGAACTTGCGCGTCGCTTCATTTCATTAATACTATATATTTATATTTACATCTATATGCACTTATACATATATATGTTAAATATATATATATATATTTCTGTGCATAAGTATGTATGTATATTTATGTGTATGTATATATACATATGTATTTCAGCAGTGCTTTAACACTATCGGCTTTGTTGAAAAGTGAAGATAACGAGGAAGAAGCTAGGCTTATGCGACGATCGATAACACGATATATGATACTTAGTCAGGTTAGTCTATCAGAAATAATAGGAAAGTGAAGACATCTAGGAATGGGACGCAGGATATTTACAAACATGTCAAGCCATGTATACTTGTCAATGATATAATCAATGTGATAATTGTGTTCGTTTTTATTATAGATTCTAACGTATCGTGACATTTCCATTCAAGTACGGCGACGATTTCCTGATCTGTCGACGATTGTAGCAGCTGGTGAATGATATTTTTTATAGAGAACTTGCGTCAAGTTGACGATAACCGTTTCAGAAATTGGACCTGATGCAAGCTAAGGAATCAATCCTTTCTTTGTCTTAAATTATTCCATTTAGCTTCTTGCTACATGATGGTTGTAGATTATAGATTGAAATCGAGAATGGATTTCCTTCACTTTACGAATGAAGGAGAAGTGCAGTACGAGATACCTCCAATTGCGACTTTCATCGATTCTTGACATGAATAATCACTGTTCCCACCTACTGATTGGCGTGCACGAAATCGTTACAAATCTTTATTAATGCCAAAGTTTCGCTAGTTTCGCCTTCTTCAGAGCCACTGTGATTTGTGTTGGAAATCGTAAGGTACTCCACTCTAATCACTTCGACTCATTGTGCTGACGGCGAGCATCCACACTGCAGTAAGCAACTGAGGGAGGCACTCCGCTGAAGTTATCGTGGTCTGAATAAGTTGAATCAGCCGAAACGTTGGCTATAACGAAAATTCGTGGCAACATTTCCTCACATTCATCCTTTCAAAGGTTTCCCACTACTACCTCTCCAAGATCGACTATCGACAATTCAACGTTGATCAAATCATTCCACGTTTTCTTGATGAGCAAACACGAGATTTTTATTTCCAAAATTTATCTGTATACACTACAATAAATATATCGCTCACGCTTCGGCACTCTCGCCTTCATCGAAACCAAAAAGGTCAAACTGAAACACATCTACTTAGTGAAGCACTTTTATGCCTTCAGAACTAAACATGAGAAAGCCCAAGGTGAAAGTCCTGTTTCAAATACTCACTTTTTTGAGGCTTACAGATATTAATCAGGTGCGCAGAGTCATAAATAGAGCAGGATTTTATCCGTCTCAGGTTCGCAATAATTAGGTGTGATATGACGCAACCCGAGAGGTCACAAGACACTTCTCTTTTGATTTACCAATTTTTAGAACTTAAGATGTTTCTAAAGGTTTTCGCGCAGATATCTCAGATTCCTATGCAAGGGTATTGATTTGCACATCAAAATCTGCTGCGTTAGGTTTTGTGCCCTTTGAGTGCCTAATGGACTGGCTTTTTAAACATTAAATTTATCAACTAGGTGCTTTCCCATACGGACGCAAAGCTGACTAGCCGTGTCTCTTCCCTCAAACTATTCATAATCATTACACAACATGAATCTACAAAACCTCAAAAATATATTTTTAAAATGACTCTTTTACAGCACCCTAGCAGAGAACACAAAATTCTGATTCATACACGTTTATTTTTCGCAGGACAGGGCCCATTGCTTAGATTATTAGTAAACGTTCTTGGCTTAATTTTTAACGAATCGAACATTGTCCTTGATTTTCGGAAAAATCGTTTTACTGCAGTATAGCAGAAAAATTAAGACTGAGCCCTAAACACGCCACCTATTGCTTATCGGCTAGAGTGTAAAAGGCGGCTATGGATCAAAAGGCGATCGATTGATTGCGTAGGCGCAATTCACATGTGGAGTGCGATTTCTGTTATTGTATTCAGAATTTTTCTCTGCTTTGAGAGAACTGCATATGAAATGTATGACTCTGATAGTGTTTGATTTTCTCTACTTGTTCATATTCTTTTCGTGCATAAACCTAAGCTTATCAGGTTTTATTTGGCAAAATAAGCTGAAAATGGAATTCCTAAGCTGCAAGACGATGGAGCAAAGCTTCTTCTACAATTCCAAAACTAGAGCCTGGAAATAATTTCGGATTAGAAAAAAAATTTCCAAATAGATAATGAAAGTTCACATGATAACGCGCGACGGGTGTGAAAGACAGTCTCATTATACCTGTTACGGCACAGTAAGAAGACTCTTTTGAAAAACTACTTATTTCAATTTGTCCGAGATTTGCACTTTTGGATGATTGGTGATAGTTTAAAGAAAGAGCTTTGTCGAGCGCAGTATAAACTCAATAATGCCCAACACATGTCGAACAGAATTTTGTTTTAGTTTTACAGCGCTTTAAGAAGGCCTTTCTGAGGGTAAGTGCGTGATTGAATTTTCCGAGATTAAAGTTTTCCAATGACTACTAATAGTCTGGTTAAAATTCCTTCTCCAGCAAAAGAGGTTTATTCAAAAATCTCTGCCCCATGACAGAAAAGTATCAAAAACCCTTCTTCTCTCATTGAAAATATCCACGTAGTGGAGCAATTCTCTATATGAGCATTGCCACTAAAGATTAAACATTATTCTAATATTTGTTATTTCGTAATTTTACTTCGTACTTATCTATTTTACATTTGAATTTAGGTTTCATGATGGAGCACGAAATGCAAATGCTCGAAAATGTGTCATGTTCTTACAATAAGTGAGTTTTGCATAATACTCCATAATAGATTTACTGCATTATCGACTGAAGCGAAAATCTTCATATTCTCAAAGTTTGAAGCCAAAACGAACGTTAGCTCTTTTTATAACGTTCTTAGAGCACAGAAAGTCTCATCAGTCAGGAGTAGGTTCACCGCCATAAATCGAAGCTTCTTAGTAGTTACATCACTTGTTTCTCTAGGATCAGTAATACAATCGGGCGAGGTGTTTTTCAAAGATACTCCAGGTACATAAAATCGACTGTTTTTGAAACCTCGCAATAAACATTTGAGATAAATCCAAAAAAGAATGTTTGAAGCCTAAACGAGGTTGGTACGCCAGAGCCATACACCGGTGTTTCGGAGGTTTCGGCCCTCTCGTCAGTGGCCCCCTAAAATTGATCCATAACGTCGACTGTTTTTGAACGTCGCAATAAACATTCAGAATAATTGCAATGAATAATTCCGAAAAATTTTGCATTATTTCCGAAATTATATTCTAGGTGTTTTACCAATGCACGATTTCTTTCCCAATGCATTTCTTGGTCGATATGAACGCCTGCTTAAATTGTATTGAATTGAGTACTATTGTAAAAAAAAGTTGTATTCATTCACTCACTCTATCATGTTTTTTCTAAACAGTGAATTGTCATTTAAGAGAGCTATTGAAACAGGAGGAAATACTCATTTTTCTTCTTTAATTCCTAACTTGAAGTCCTCAGTCTTCTGTTCTGCATTATCAGTTGATGGCCTTTCTTCTCCACGTTGGATTTTCTGTACAAGTTCTCGTTAGAAATCATTTTTTTGAATAAGTCATGTGCATCATTGTCGAATGTGTATCATTCATCTTCAACAGCTAAACAAATCGTCGGATGAGCAATGTATGATACTAGATTTTTCTTGACACAAATGTTTGGAACTTATGCTAAGAGAGGCGTGATGTGCAATCTCGTGTGAGCTGGTATTGGGCAACGGATGGATGATAAAGAACCTTTCGGCGCCTAAATGTGAAAACATTCCATAAAATAGACAACAAGAGTTCTTTACGCCCTATAGATTTTTGACGGATGGACTTTTGACGGCAGTACTAGATACTGCGAGAACTATGGCCTTAAATTTAACGGAATCTGCGGACAACAACGGACCTAACTCATTGATCATGGACCTCGCTCTTTGAGGAATCGCGCCCGGTTAGTCGCGAGGGCACGTGACGGGATCCCAGGTGGGTAGATAGGGAAAAAACGCGAATCAAAAGCGACCGTGCGCCTCCCAGAGACGCAGGTGGATTCAGGGGATGAGCTCTCTGCCTCTGCAGCGACAACTTGACAAAACTTCATTTCTACGAGTCAAATCAGTCAAAAGCCTGCAATCAAGCGGCTGCGAAGTACATGGGAGGCGGTTAGGAGTCGTCTAGAATAAATAAGCTCCTCCCGCCCTTCCGAGAGAGACTGGCAAGCTACTCGTGAGTACCCAGCCCCCAAGTTTAGAGCCTGGCAAGCTATACGATGGGTATCAAAATGTCAAAAACAGTAACAAATATGGGCATCATTCTCCTGACCCTAGAAAAGCCCCTGGTAAGGCAGCTCCAGGTAGGATGGGTACGGAGAGGATGCTAAAATCTCACGGCCAAACTAGGCTGCCAAGATCGAAACGGACTAAAATGACGATCTGTACCTACAATGCAAGAACCCTTGCTCACAAATCCGCTGTAGAAGATTTGTTGATTCAAGCAAGAAGTAATAAGGTACGACGTCATTGGCCTGGCTGAGACGAGAAGGCGCCATCCTTTTCACGCTTTTCATGACACTGGAGAAGAACTGTTCCTTGGAACATGCGATAGCAGAAGTATCGGCGGCGTTGGCATCCTCGTCAAATTGAATTTGACCGTGAGGATTGATTCGTTTGAACAACTAACAACCCGTATCGGACGATTACAATTGAAACGATGTGGTTCTATGCCGGCTTTGACCACCCTCCTTGCTTACCAACCAAGCATCAAGTTACGACGAAGAGGAGGTCAAAGCCTCCTATATGGACCTCGAAAAATTCTTCAGAGAAGATCATACATTCTTTGAGGTCATTGTTGGAGATTTTAAGGCAAAAACTGGAACTAAACTAGAAGAACGCTACATTGCCACGGATTAGAATAGAATGAACAGGGTGAGAGGTTACCTGAGTTTATCATGAATACCCAAACTATCCATGGTTACTCACAATTCCAAAAGCCTCTTTCTCAGCGATGGACATGATAGTCTCTCAATGGAGAGTACCATAACGAAATAGACCACATCTTAGTAAATTAAAGGTTTTGACTGACTGATGTCGCTGTTGTTTCTAAGTTCTACACAGGATCACACCATCGCCTCCTTCGCTCAACGTTCCGTTTTTCGCGAAGAGGAGAGGTAGCCGCTAAATTCAAACAACGGAGTCCCAAACTGCCATAAACTGGGACGTATTCAAATTATTAGTCGGCTCTTGGGAAGTTGGGATGATACCGATGTCGACAACATCGACGAAGAATACGATCGGCTCGTTGAATATCTTCACGTTAGTGCTATGAAAGGCGAGAATCTCAAGGTCACGAAGAGACGCTTGTCTCTTCAGACACTTGGGCTGATACGACAACGTGGAATCGCACAAGCTACAGGCAACCGAAACCATACGTCCGAACTTGCGAAACGCTGCAGAGAAACGATAAAAGAAGACCTCAAAGAGAGACGAGCAGCAGTTATAGCAGAAGCTGCAGAAGCTGGGAAGAGTATTCGCAAAGCTCAGCAATGCTTCGCCAATTATAAGACCAAGAAGATTGCACTCCGATACCCTAACTGGGCACTTACAGCCTCCATAAGGCCTATGGAGAAAACCGTCCACCATTACTACTCGGATCTCCTCGCTAGTCATGTCCTCTTGCCGTCATATAATTGAAAGAAGATCATTATGTCGTTCCACCGGTCCTCCCTTCGGAATCCGACATGCTATATCGTCGGTGAAGAACAGAACAACACCCGGTTCAGACAGGATTAGACCAGAACACCTGAGCAACCTGCCGCTAGTTCTCATCAACACCCTGGCTCGGCTCTTCACTAGCTACCTGTCAGAATGCATGGTCCCCTTCCAATGGAAAACCAGCAAGACCGTATTATTGTTCAAAAAGGGAGACGTTCACGACATAGGCAATTATTGCCCAATCTGCTTGCTGCCCGTTGTCTATAAACTCTTTACTCGAGTCATTCTAAACAGGATTGATATAACACTGGACGAAGGACAGCCATGCGAACAAGCAGGGTTCCGAAAGGACTTAGTACCATAGATCACATCCACACGATTACAAGACTCAATGAAGTTTCACGAGAGTACAAACAACCATGCTGTCTCACTTTCATCGATCTGAAGAAAGCTTTGATTCAGTGGGAAGAGAAGCGGTTATAGAGCCACTATGGAAAACCGGGGCGTCGTACTCGGTACATAATGATCCTTCGTGAGCTCTACAAAGATTTCACGACCAAAATGTCTCCATTCTACAACAATGTCACCATTGACGTAAGAAGAGGGACTTGACAAGGCGATACAAATTCGCCAAAACTGTCACTGCCACTCTACAACACGTCATGCGGACATTAGAATGGGACGACATGGGAGTGAAAATTGACGGTCGACAATTAAACCATCTTCGCTTTGCTGACGATATCGTTCTCAAACATCAAACATAAGCCAAGCGGAATGAATGTTGACCGATTTTGATAACGTCTGTGGTGGAAAGATTGGTCTTCAACTAAATCTAACGAAAACGATGTTCATGAGAAACGGATGGTTTTGAATGCCCCATTCACGCTCAACGGAACGACAATCTCCGAATGCTCCAGTTACGTCTATCTAGGTCGTGATCAACATGATGAACGACCTAGCTCCAGAGTTGCGCAGGAGGAAACGAGCAGCTTGAGGAACGTTTGAGAGCATCGAAGATGTAGTGAAGAGGACAACGAACATCCGACTCCGTTCCCACCTTTTCGACTCGACAATTATTCCTGCCCTAACGCATGCAGTAAAAACCTTGTCGCTACGTAAGCAGGATGAGAGATCACTTGGCGTTATCGAACGCGCAGTCGAAAGGTCGATGCTAGGAGTATTCCGTATCTCGCAAATGAGAGAAAGGATTCGAAGTTCCGATCTATGTCAACGATCGAAAATCAGAGACGCCGTTCTACACGCCAGGATATGGAAAATAAGGTGGGCCGGACACGTCGATGCGCTTCAACGACAGCCGATGGACGAGAGCCGTTACCGACTGGATTCCTCGGGATATCAAGCGCTCTACAGGAAGACTACCGACCCGTCTGTCCGATTTCTTCACGAAAGGTATAGAGGAAAGATATGATGCTCAGCGAATCCCTAGAGCGAGGAGGACCCACTGGGCTACTCTTGCACGTGATAAGGAAAAATGGGAGTGTTGCTGGTACCCACTCGAGTCGCTCGACGATCAACGGGACGACAGGTGATACAGGTGATAGCCTCAAAATAAATCAAGTAATGAGCGTCTAAAAAGAATGGGGTTGTCAACATATAGTAAAAATCAGTTTATATGACATACTATAGAGATGTTTTTTCGCCCATCGCAAGTGAGGTTAGGCTCACAACGAGATTTTGTTGCCCTCTCGAAGGTGTACTCGGCACCGCTTATGGTAGAAGGTTGCGTCTACGTTTTCTGAACCTTGCTTGATGAACCGCTTTTGGCTTTTTGAACAATATTTTCAACAAGGCGTTCTGACTCACTACTCCACGCTAATGTAAAGTTATGTAGATGAAATAAAGGGTTTTTGGATAAATTTCTTGGTTTATGACTAAGCATCCAACACTAGCATTGTCTCTAAGGATCTTTCGGCAATGTCGTCTCGTCATTGATCTTATATGGCTACAACAAGTATTGTTTTAGAGTGACCGGGTAAATGCACCTAATCAAAAAGCAATACTCGGTTCGACCTCCTCTCCCAACACTCTCTTGCAATCAATCAACGAAAGCGAGAGAAAGATAAAATACTCTAGGAATAATATTTATCTTGGATCTTGAGCTTCTGCAAGGTTGCTATCACTTATTTGATCAATTGTCCACCTTGACGACCGATAGATCTTCTTGATATTGGTGGCTGATGTTTCGGCCAGTACACCTTCTTCAGAGCCTCAACGTATTATCTATGTGAATTGTGATCGGATCGTTTGAGACAAACGAATTAGTTTTCTTAGATCTTCAAATAATGATGTTAGCATTTCTTGTGAGAGCTACAAGGAGTGAACTAGTATTGAACAGATTTGGTATCAATCTTGGACATCGGAAAGGAGAGGTTTGATAGGCTTGGGAGGGCTTAAACCGATGCCAAAATTCTTGTGATCGTCCTTGTAACAAACGGATGTACTATCACGCGCTGTCCTCCTACTATGCATGTTGTTTGTGCGCGCACATATATATATATATATATATATATATATATAATGTACATAGACATACATATTTACGTGTATGTATATGTATGTATAGATTGCATGTATAGATATGCATTTCAGATACTGGGTTCCGATTAACTGGGCTCTGAGTATAACAGCTAAAGCCTTCTCGAAAAATTACATAGAATCCGCGCCTGGTCTGAGCTTCTTGATTAAGGTATACCTATACGCTTCCATTTATGCTTATCTTCGCTGTCCTTCCTAGCTACTTGAAGTCATTTCAGGAAATACTCGATTTTCGTACAAATCTCGCTCTTTTATGCAATTATGATTGGGTACCGATACCAATAGCTTATCCTCAGGTTGGTAATTGACCGTTCAATGAGCCTGAATACTACAATGTGGTAGATCGCTATAGAAAGCTCCTCTTTTGTCTTTCGGCGAAATGGTAATAAATAATGTCTGTCACTTTACGTAGGTACGAGTGAGGGAAGAGATTACATGATAGCTTACCGAGTTCCTTTGAATACATTTGATGTTTACTCACTGCATTAATCCATGTTTACGTTAGTATGCATACTTATAAGTGTTCTAAGAGAACAGTGCAGTACAACAGTGACATGTTTCCTATTTCTTTGATCCACCGTAACGTCTAGGCAACAGTATGGTCAATTGCGTCCAACGTTTGAACCTTATTCACCATTTGGGGATGCTCTATGTATTGCTAAATGGCTAGGCAGTTTATGATCTCTTAGAAGGAAAGGCCATTTGAAGATTCGTTAATATCACATAGTTGTACCATTTGATAGATTTTTATACACTGCAGGTTGTTTTTCTTGCCGTTCGTTCTTACTTTATTATCTGTCTCGTTTCGCGACAATCTCTGATTGGAGATGGAGCTCCAGCTAAAACGACGGTAACATATTATTTTTTACTTAACTTCTATTCAAAGTTTTAATGCGCTACATAGCGGTTATCACTTCGATTTTTCATAAATTGTTTCCGCTTCATCTCAATTTTGAATTTAATTCCATTATCAGTAGCTGCCCTATGAGATTATGATTTCTTTGAACTTACTCTTATCTTGAATACTTTATGAGTCATTATAGATTTGAATTATAGTTTACCGATGGTTACTTAATACCCTTTGCTTCTTCTGAAATGATGATAATAGGAAGAACGTTCATATTTCGCCGAACTTAGCACGGTCTTGCGATTTACACCGTTCGACATTCGTCAGTGCAGACCATTCAATCCTTCCGGAGAGAACCACCAAGGATTCTTTTTTCTAAGTGGTCGATTCGAAAAAATATCACTGCAGGGTCATACAATATCACATCAAACTTCCTTGCCAAAGTGGAAGACATTAGTTCCAAGTAACTCCCGTAATACAATAGCGTATTGGAGGAGCATCATAAGCTTATAGCGCATTTCACAAATGATTAATTTTAGGTTGATGTCTACGTGCCATTCATGACAATGCTACAGTTCCTTTTCTTCGTTGCTTGGATGAAGGTCAAACTATTCAGCAGTGTTAGAGATTTTTAACTGAGCTGTGCGTTTGATTTATCTAATATTTAGGTGGCTGAGGCCTTGCTGAATCCTCTTGGTGAGGACGATGACGATTTTGAATGCAATTTTCTCATCGACCGAAATATCAGTGTAGGTATAATTCAACGTGTGGATATTTATTTTTTGTTTTTTTTTCTGTGTCGGGACAATATCATTGTTCGTGCCAACTCAGTCCCTCTACCTCACTTATTTTATTACCTGTTTTAGAATTCATAGCTCATGTAATAACTACAATAATGTGAAGCTCAAGGGAACCTGAAAATCATTTGCTCTAAAAGTGGATAATAAAAGGGGGAAAATTCCATAGAATATGACAGAAAGCTCAATTACTCACTGAGAGTATAAGTACTTTCAGAAGCAATCAACAGACCTTTCAAAAGAAAACTGATTTAATCATGTTGGAAGTTGAATAATTTTCATTCTCACAAAACACATAGGGAACGGCATTCCACGTTCCTATACTGTACTATTTCATCGTTGATAATGCACATATGTGCTCTATCTGAAAACTTACTCCAATGTGTGGACAACTTTCACAAAAAGAACCCTAGCACTCATAGAACTTGTACATTCGGTGATATTTATTCTCGCGATAACTCGAGAAACCGGTGACAGAGCAACAAAGCCTCAGTCATCGATCGCAGAAGTCTTGCAATCCTATATCTATTAGATTCGAAAGAAAGATCTGGGGCGCTAGTGAGAAATTGAGGATTTATACAGAATTTTAAGCAAAACCAGTAGAAACTATTCTTCAAAATAAAATCCATCGTTTTCTACAACATTCTGCTATCGGTACCACTTCTTCTCAAAAGTCACAATGCCTTTTCCAAAATTGGTCATTCAAAGAATTGTTGTTCAGTTGGCGACAAAATTCTTTACTTCTTTCTCTTTTGGTGGCTTTTGCATCAGTGAGTTTGTGCGAATCTTGTTGTGGCTTCTCGTAGACAAGGTCAAGCTGGTGGAGTTGAGTTAATACAGTCTTATGAGAAACATCAAGTTTGGTTGTCAATTTGCGAGCACTGATGACGCTTCATCTTATAAACAGCTATCAAATCTTTGTCGTTAAACTTTGTGGACGTCCTGAACGAGGTTCATTATCAAGGTCAAGATCGCCGGCATTGAGAAACGTTGAAATCAGCGTTCAGCAGCAGATTTGCTTTTGTGGGACCCCTTCAACTTCGTTAATCATCGACCGCAGTTCGCTGTGAAAGACGCTTTCTCCAACAATGGCGCGGTATAACTTCATGCTTGTGTCCCTTTTTGCACTTATTCCATTGTATTGTTGGACATGGTGGAAGCCTGTAACATAGTGGATATAAAGACAAATAATATCTAGGGTATTAGGCCTAGGCCTTCAGTGGGAAAATCCCACATAGGAAATTGTAATATCCCCATAATGTGCTGGGGAGTTATCTCATGCTTGTCTAAATGTCCCAGAATTTCATTCCAATCACTAACTTTCTTCTAAGATGGTGCTATTACTTAAGAATCTTCAGTTAAATATCAGCGAGCATTGGTTCCACATGTTCACGCTTTTTGCCGTTCTACTGATCCTGTAAAATGCCTGTGCTTTTTTTGCACTCATGCGATAGTAGGTGAATTCTATAGGGTCAAGATGAGTGAGTGAATCATTAGAAGAGAGATTGAGCTTGCTCCTCTTTCACACCAAATCTCGTTTTCTGATTCGAAAATTGAACTATTATTTTTTAAGAAGCGGTTGAAAGAATAGTCCATTTATAGATCGGGATGGCAATTGTCGATCAGACATGTGGTAAATATCCGACGTTGGTAATGGACAACTTATCTGAACGCGATTTCTCACGCTATAACGGAACCACTGGCGAGCATGCACTTGTTGGATCAGCTGCCAGTGTGTTGTAAGTTTTACCAAAATTAATTTTCTAGTGTACAAGCTCAGCTTTGATGATTGAGATTCACGTATCCAATAATTAGACGACACGTGAGCCTTGTAATTGTGGATAAAAGGCTAAACTTGCCGAGTGACCCGATGACCTCTTTGTCGATCCTTCAAAAGCCAGCTTTGAGCGCATGTGTTAATGAGATACTTTGGTTGAAACAAATAAACTAAGCTTCCGAGATACACAAACACATGATTTTCCTGCTAGCAGAAAACAATTTGTCTCAAGAACAGATCTCAAATTCAGATTTCCACCGAGTTCTACGGATGCATTCAGCCGAGAAGGATCATGTGAGTTACTTTCCTATTTGCGAATAAGGGTTTCTTCTAAAAAAAGTCTCTCTTATCGGAATATAAAGGACTTATTAACCAAGGTAATTATCAACAAAAGTTGAGTAATGTTTAATGATTATTTCAGTCTTGTCGTTTTCAAAGACGTCAGTGGGAAGACGGTCCCAACTGTCGACATCTGATAAAAAGAGGTTTGTCAGTAATTTAAGAGCCTATTGATTTATATGTCTGTACTGTAGACGTTCTTGGATTACATAGTGAGGTTTACCAGAATGCCTTACTTAGACGATTTTAGCCATACTTGTGAATAAATTCAATCATGAAAATGACAAGAAAGTCGAAAAAAACCAACAACCTGCATGATGTTGGGTTCAAGAAAAAGTTCCTCAACATCTGCTGAAAATTTAAAGTTTACATATAAACTCAACTGAAAACAGCAATAATTATTCTACAAAGTAAAAAACCATCATTATGCACGATTTTTTGTCAGTGACTTGCAAGCTTACGAATCTGCTTAAAATCGCCATTCCTTGAGCTTCGAATCAAAAACCTTCTGACATAGCTCTTCAACATGACCGTGTCTCGAATCCCCATCCACGCAGGAAATGTTCCATTGAGCGGAAACCATATGGTGCAGCATCTGAACTTTAGGCTGAGCGCGGCAAGACCTCAACTTCCTCAAAACATCAAACTTTTCTTCACTCTCCCTTGCGGTGTGAGGCTTTACATTGTGTTGCTGAAGCAGCGCGCGCTTTCAACGGATCAATATCGGGCAGTTTTCCCCTAACGCATTGCAGACTAGGTCCGGTTGCTCGCAGTAGAGTTTACAATTTACACGGTATAAAATATATTTACATTAACGGATGCAGTGTAAAACAAGCATGAAATTAGAATTTTTTTCCTCAACCTAGAAGTTGCGTAGCGTAGTCACCACAGGCGCACGACAATTTGTGTGCTGGAGAGAAGTTTGTCACATCGCTGTTAGAGAGAATTTGAATAGGGCAGCCATCACAAGTACTCGCTAACTTATACTTTGGCTTAGCAATGGTGACAAGCATCTTATCAGATTGGAAGCATCTCTAGAATTAACCACATACTACTTATCGCACTATTCCTCATTAGAACACGGGCAATTACCAGAAGATAATAAATTCACATTTGGCGGATCCTGTAGTAGTGATCTGAATAACTACTCTTCACTACGAACAATTTATATTCTTTTGTGTGACAAAAATATAATGAGTTTGATCATTGTTAGGCCGACTTAGAAATCCTTAGAAAGATACAATGCGCTGGGACAATATCAAGACGAATAAGAAATATGTCGAATGTCTACAAAATATGTCTATTTAGCAAAAAAATATTGGAATTTTAGATGGATTTTTGCTATTAGCTTGACTTTCATTGGTTCTGAAGTAAAGAAAGCGGTTTTTTTTCACGCCTGAAGAGCAAAAAGTCAACATAAGGAACAAATAATTTTTTGTGATTATATGCATCACAATTATAATGCATGAAAAGTAGTTCCAAACTCTCCCAACCATCAACTCCCATGCAGTCGAGAGTGACACCTAACAACACTTCAGTCGATCAAACGGCGTCTACGAATTGTGAATTACAGAGAGGTATGAATGACGTTGATTTGCATGAAGTATTAGGATCATAAGGCCATCTACAGAACCGTATGTAGATCTAGACGTTCATGAAAGTGTCAGTAGGTTTGTGGCTTTAAGTGAAACAATAATTCTTTGAAGGACTTTCTTCAACGCGAAGAAAACCGAACACTGCAGCAGTGTATCCGATCTCTGAAGAATCGAAATGTACCCAGGTGAGGATGCGACCAAACTCGTTGATTCACTAATTGTTGAACTGAATATAACTTTTTATATCACTTATTAAATCCGGTTATAATTCGTATATAAGATACAGACTTCTAATATATGTTCTGCATATAATTATGTTAAAAAGGAAGGAATAAAAACCTATGGAAAAGTCTTAATTGATCAATTGGAGGTTAACATCGTTTGTAATAAGAAAGCTCCTATAACTTCTGATATAATGTAAACGTTGATATTTTTCGAAAGTATAATGACTAAAGTTTTGAGAATGGATTAATCTCTTGCGTCATCCACATGACTCTCTTACGTACAGTGGAATCTGTTCACTACAACTTTAGGGATTACAATCATCTTCAGTGGCCTCCCAATGCCTAGCGAATGTTTTCACTCTTCTAGACTACTCTCTTGATTGCTAAGTTGCCGTAGCTGATCCAGTAGAAGATTTGAATTTCTCTGAGTACGCTCGCAAGGTCTGAGCATAAAACTTCTAGCCGTATCGACTTTGCGGATTATTCCTAGAGTGGAAATTCCAAAATCAGGCGTTTCAATCTTGAGAATTAAAAAAAAATTGTAGTTGTATGGAAAGAAAAGATTTACGACAAAATTTTTTGATGCTTCAAAGTCAATTGTCGTTAAGAAATTAGCAATCACATGTTATCTCATCAAGAAAGGGACATTTATTCTTCACCTCCTTCTTCATTCCTTTGGTAGATTCATTATCTTTATAGATACTGTTGCAATAAGTCGGAAATTATTACTTTCTATTTTTTAATATATGAGTATTCAGTGATGAACCCTATAATCGTCTGTTCTCATTCAGGATTCGAAAGACGCATTCACTGTGATCAAATTCTAGAGTCTATGATCGTTTGAATGCAAGGACGACTAAACTCAAGCCTTAGGATTACCCGTACAGTCAAACGTTTCACAAGCATTTGACAAGAGTTCAAATAAAATGTTAACAAAAACACACGTTTTACCTAGAACATGTTTTGACTCATCTTTGAAGCCACTTTTTACAAGTGTAACCATCTCTTTGAATCAGTACAAACATAACTTCTTTGTATTCTCTTTCACTGTCTGTTAACTAATTGTTCAAGTAAAAGTGATTCAGAGCGGTTTATTTGAGCATGAACGAGAAGTGACGGTTGAGCTGCTATGAAATCGACTTCGGCTCAATCAATCTACCGGTCTTTGTGTAACAATATCTACTTCAGGCCCTTATATCTCCATAAAACTTATTGCGTGAAACCACACAAAATCTTGTACGACGGCTGTGCGTCAATTTGAAACAACTCTTTTACGCTGTCATGAACAGCGCGAAATGACCAGCGTCTTCTTGTCTAAGCCAGACCGATGATGTCGTGCCTTATCGTTCTTGCCTGTATAAAAAATCTGCTCTAAGGGTATTGGTATAGATCGTCAATTCAGTCCGCTCCAGTTTTGGCAGCTTAGTTCGACGCCAAAATATTAGCAGCTTCTCCGTACTCATCTCGCCCACCCTTCGTGCCAGGGTTTCTTTCGGGGTCAAAATTCTTCGGGGTCAAAAAAATTAGGTCCATTCCTATTACTGTTCTAAGCATTTTTTACATAACGTATAGCTTGCTGAGCTCTAAAAGTGGGAGCTGGATAGCCATAAGTAGCTTGCCAGTCTTACCCGAAGGACAGGAGAAAATTAATTGTTGGAGGCCACTAACCACTTTCCATATACTTCCCAGTCACTCGATAGCCGGTTTTTCGCCAATTAAATTCATGGAGTGAAAGTCTGCCGAATCGGCGCTGTGAGGGTCAGAAGTCCATTTCCTGAATCTATCTTTGCCTTGAAGCACACGGTAGCTTTTAGTTTGCGTTTAATCCTCTTATCCACCACCTGGGCACTCGTTACTTGCAATCACGAGTAAGCGGGTAGAGATCCTTCAAAGTGAAATATACGCAGGTAAAATTTGTGCATACATACGAACATGCATATCTATATCTATCTATCTGTGTATATACACATGTATATATGCATATGTATGTATAGATAGTATATATACACTTATATATACGTAATATATATATATATATATATATATACACTATTGTGCTTTATTTGCCCGTATCACGATTTTCTTGGTATTTGCCCGTTTTAAGACGTCATACGAAAATACAACTCCCTTCGCTGGACAAAACATTTTCATGGGAGTGCTAGTAATTGTTTGAAAGCTCAAATCTCTTGCTACTGCTCTACATTTGTTTTTTTAAGAGGCATTCTTCAACGCTTTAACAGAAAAAAACGACTGTGCTTTACATGCACATTTTTCGTAAGGCAGAAGTTTTCTGTGGAATTAGAAGCAGCCATTTGATAGTGTAAGTTTCGATGGTTCTAACACTTTGCTTATTTTATAAGCGAACAGTTTCACTGCAGTGCGACAGCAAAAATGAGATCAAGTTCCACATACACTGCTTGTTGGCTAGTGTATGGGGCGAGGCCGCCAGTGAATTTCACATGGCGATCGATCGATCGCGCTGACGCGTTGCACATGTGAAGTGTAACTTTTCTAACTTAATCGAGATTTTCTCTCTGCTTTGAAAGGAACTCCAGAGTACACGTATGACTCTGATAATACAAGATTTCCTCTACACGCTCATATGCTTTTCTTGTCTACTATAAAATTATATTGAAGGCGCGCAGTTGACGTGAAACATAATTTTATTTCAAATGCTGCAACACAGTGACAGGATTTTTTTCTAAAAAAATGACTACGTAGCGCAGTAGTCGGAGATTTGAGCTTCCGAATGATTACTAACATTCTTGTGAGAATCTTTTCTCCAGCAGAAGAGGTGGAATCTTCATGCTCGCCTTCTAGCACACAAGTACCTTTTATGCTTTGTGTCGATCTCAATGCTTCGAGCCTCTAAATCATTTTTCGTCTTCTTCATGAGCCTCGTAAAATAATAGATAAACAAATATCTTTGCAATCTCGGAGACAGACAGGATGGGAAGTTTCGTAGGGCGTTCCTCATTGAATGCCAAAGGGTGTCGGAGAAATCAACCCCGTGTTCCGCCAAGCATCACAGCGACTCGGTCAAGGCCTCCCAAAGAGGGTGCGACAAAAGTTTTGATTATATTTCAGCACAAAAAATAACTGCCTGAACAAATGAATTCATCCAATTGAATTAATAATTACGTTTGTAAGATCAGCAATTATAAAAATAAATAAATAAGTTCACAATTTCTCAAAACTGCCCCTTTTAGCCTCTATGCATTTACGAAATTGCTTGCAAGAATTTTCTTTGATGTCGCACACGTTTCCAACGTAATTTCTCCCAGGAGAGCGTAAAAACCGGTTTAAGCGCGTTTACGCTACTGTAGCAAGTGGCCGAGACTTTTTCTTCCAGTATGGATCACACGGAGTAATCCATTCTGTTGAGATCTGGCGAGTCTGACGGCCAAATGCTCTTGCCTCAAAAGCCTTGAAACAGCTCTTGACAGATGGCGATCGTTGAGCGGTACGAATGCGCAGGAGCCCAGTCTTGCTAAAGCGTGATCTGCAGGCGCCAAAATGTTGAGCATCCAAGGCCCCAGCACGCTCTAAAAACTAAGTGCTGATAGCTGGCACCGTTGATTTTGACGTTTCTGTTAGTAAAGACCAAAGGCAACTTGCCGATGCACAAATGCCGGTCGAAACCATCACAGAGGCCGAAGAATGACTGCGGCTCATAGTTTCGCTACGGCGGACTTCTGCTGACTCTTGTTGAGAAGTTTACGTAGATTATGGCTATTGTACTGGTTCGATTACGAATGCCTTCTCATCCGTAAAAAGCACCTTTGACAAACGAGCACCAGCGATCAAGCGAATCATTCGGCGAGCCTTTGTACGCTCATTTTCCTTTCATCTTTCTGCCTAGAAGGTGAACGCAAGAGATCTTCTAGCTGCGCAGCTTCAACTTATTTCGCACAATGTTGCGGACGCTCCACTCACTAATCCCGAGCTTCCCGAGCCACTTTGTCCATCAAAGGCCCGGATTTCGTTGAATTTGACAAAGGAATTTCTAAATGTTATCCGGAATAAATGACGTGGTTGGACGACCTATTCGATGACGATCTTCAATCCATTCAATCTCCTTAAAACATTTTACGGTTCTGTAGACACTTGCCCTATGAAACCAATTGATTCTAACAATGTCGGCCGTTTTCATTCCTGACTCGTGCAACTCTACTACTGCGATACACTGATTTTTGCGATCCGTAACTTGATCACACCGAAAAATAGACGGATGTTGAACATATTCCAGACCAAACTAAGCGAAATTTGAATGAAACATCAGCATTATTAAATAGATACCATATTACTGCTCTAGCAAAATAGAAGATTGACAAAACTTTCAACGCACCCTGTATGTACATACCTATACATACAGACATATACATCACCTGTCACATGGCTGACTAGCGGTCACAAATCGTTACCTACAGACTCTCGAGATAGTAGGCTTTTTTACCTGATGTGGGGTTAAACACATCCTTATGTAGCTAGCGTACCTCAAATCATTGAGCTATATAACGCCTCCTACCTAAGCTAACTTTTGCATTTGTTTGAGAGCCTTCTGAAACTAGTATTTGTGACTGTGTAAGATGCATTTGATTGCTTGGAAGTTTCTTAGTTTCCTAGGTGCAGCAATCTCTCGTTGCCGAAAGTTCCGCGACTCAGTGTCAAAGTTTTGGACCCTTTCGACGAGCAACTGAAAATTTTTGGCTGAGTTTCCCTAAATGTGCCAATTTTGTGGCACAAGATTCAAAACAGAGGGATTGTTTTGAGGTGGGACGGTGTCACATAGGCACAATATTCGTGAGGTTGTGATCAAGAAACGCACGAAATGGTTCGCCTGTGCTTAGCATGAACAAAGGCAAAACCTTTCTTGTCTAAGAAATACTTCCCATCGAGGGAATATCCCATCGAAGGAAGTGTAAAAGGAGTCCGATAAGCGGTCATTCATTACCTTTTCTTCTAACAATTAAGTCTTCAATGCGAATTTCATGAAAGTTTTCTTCTAAGCATCATATCAAACTCAAACTCATCTAATTCATTCGCCTGAGCCGCACTTTTCGAACATAATGTTTTCTCACCGATGACGAAAGTCCAGAAAAACGCAGCAGAAGGGGATATGCCGTTCTTTGTCCTCTTATGAATCCATTGCTTGGATTATGCAGTGTGCTGCAAAACCAATAACTTTTTGGTGTGATATCGGCGAATGAGAAACAGTTCAGGTTTCATAAATGCAAAAAACAAACACTACCACTAAGCATGTGAATGATAAAACATTGAATGATTTGTGTTACTATTCACAAGAAATGACTAAGAACAAGCTTGAAGAATTGATTGACAGCATGATCGTTTTTAAAAAGGATAAAGGATAAAGCTCTCGGCGTTGATCAGTCCCTGAGGGTGCGCCATGCATTCGACTTCAATTTTTAGCTTCGTTTGAGGTGATTGAATGCATATCTGGCTTTTACAATGACTCGGAGTGGCCTCCTGCTGAACCGAGTCAGTGCTGCTTATACTCCCAGACAAGTCTGAGACCTGTTTGGTACCAATTTACCGACCCCGGAGGGTCGGTCGGCTTGGTGAGCCATGAGCGCGAGATCAAACCATTGACCTCGTGTGCGACGCAGGGCACCTCTAACCATTGCGCCACATGCGCTCTTGATCGTATTTACCGTGTAGGAAATATTATTTTGATATGATGAATATAACCCGCGGGCGTTTTGAAATCGTTCTGGTAGAAGGAGTAGATGTATCTTATGTTTAAGTGAATGTTGAAAAGCTTAATATACGCTGTTGAGGTGCATTAAATTCTTAGCGAGGTCTTAATCCTTATGGGACCATGGACCCATGTGCTCTGCGTCTCTAACCTTCAACGTGTTGCGTCTGATGGCGTCTGCCATTACTACATGGAGCACACTGGGGTTAGACACCATTGTTAGACGCAGCATATTAAAAGTTAGAGACACAGCCGTCCCTTCAAGATTAAAAAAATCAGTCAAATGTAAAGTAGATACACAGAAAAGTTCAACCCTTGGAAAGGTGTTACCGAAGCTGAAAAGAAGTCGGACACCTCCATTACAGCAAAGAGTAAACCAACAAATGGAGAACGTACTGCAAAAGCCCGATTGTCTCTCTCTCCCTCCCTCTCTTTCTCTCTCTCTTTTCTCTCTCTCTCTGTCACCCTCTCTCTCTCTCTCTTTCCTTTGAGGATGGACGATGGTGAGCGACGGTGACGACCTCAGGAATTCTAACTTAGCTTAGTCAACATTTCGGAAAAAAAATCGAGAGTGCTATCCTCTAACTATCAGCGAAAGCAAAAGTGTGCAGAGATGTTGAAGCGTAGAACGTAACGAGTCTTCGTAAAAGAGGAGGCTCCAAGTTTCAAGTGGAATCCATTGGAGTCTAGTGATCTTTACCCTTCCAAGGATCGCGACGTCAAATTCACCGTGATACTGTAATGGCGCGTCTCGTGGGAAAGCAGGGGCAGGCAACAAACATGCATGCACGGACATGCAGACGCCGCACGTCTGGACTGCCGCGCAAGCGACGGCGCGACGCCGCCTGCCTATCAACGCTGGTCCTCAGTGGGTTGGTGTCTGGCCGAGTTCTGCTGTGACCGTGTCAGTCGCTCTAGGACGTCGTACCGTGTGAAAGTTGGTCCGTAGTTACACAATGCACCACTTTCACACGTCAGACTGATCCCTTACCTTTTATCGATTACAATCCTGACAATTAACGATTTACGGCAGTATCCAGAAGATTTCTTCGTTATTATTGCGTTTATATTTCGTTGGACATAGCTGTTTCCTTGGACTTTGCGATCGTTCAGTAGCTCAAATCCCGAAGAATTCAAAAATGTGTGTGGCTTTTAGGATGGCTTTTTTAAAGCGATATAGCAAAAAAAAACGTTTGTGTTTCATAGATGCGTATTTCTCGCAGGACAGAACTGTTCCATTAAATCATAGGTTACCTTTCGATAGCCTAAATATGGACGATTCCGACGCAGTGATTTCTCTCGTTTCGAGTGTTTCCTTAAGACCATAGCTCAAATTTCAATATGCCTGGTAATTATTTTTTGAGCCACGCATGTCAGTGGTCTATCAAGGAGGGCTGACTCACAGAGCCCGATACAAGTGTTTCGATCTTGCGATCTCGTCAGTCGGGCAGTTACCCTTTCTCGTCTTTTGCTCACACTCGATTACTCTTGGCTGGTATATTCAATATATCATATATATATATGTATATATATATATATATATATATATATATTCAATATCACCTGTCACCTGTCGTCCCGTTGATCGTCGAGTGACTCGAGCGGGAACCAGCAACTCTTCCATTTTTCCCTATCGCGTGCAAGAGTAGCCCAGTGGGTCCTCCTCGCTCTAGGGATTCGCTGAGCATCGTATCTTTCTTCCATCGCTTTCGTGAAGAAATCGGACCAGCGGGTCAGTGGTCTTCCTTTAGAGCGCTTGACGTCCCGAGGAATCCAGTCGGTAACGGCTCTCGTCCATCGGTTGTCGTTGAAGCGCATCACGTGTCCGGCCCACCTTATTTTCGATATCCTGGCGTGTAGAACGGCGTCTCTGATTTTCGATCGTTGACGTAGGTCGGAACTTCGGATCCTTCTCTCATTTGCGAGATACGGGATACTCCTAGCATCGACCTTTCATATATTCAATATACAAATGATATATTGAATATACTAGCCACAAGCAATCGAGTGTACAACACTCTGTGTTCGGTGGTAATTTCACTGGACATAGAGTGTGAAACGTTCGTCGTCGCTTACTCCTAGCGTGGGGACTGGAGCACCCACAGAGATTAGCAAAAGACGAGAAAGGGTAGCTGCCCGACTGACGAAGTCGCAAGATCGAAACACGTGTATCGGGCTCTATAAGTCAGCCCTGTTTGACAGACCACTGACATGCGTGGATCAAAAAATGAATATCAGGCTGTGATTTCTGTTATCAGTAATCTATTAGGTTGTTCTATAAGTTCTGACACCAACACAATAAGCACCAAATTTATTAACCAGATTAATTGAAACTGCATGATTTTGGTACCGTTCTATTGCGCATTTTCTTGCGAAGATTTTGCTATACAACTTGCCTATACTTGTTAGAAGGTGGAGCCGTCTTGAGAGCAAATTCGCTTGCTACTCATGCACGATTGGCGCGAAGGTAGAATGCTAATGAAGCGGCATGCAAGTTTAATGGAGTCTCCTGTGGACTGCCCGAGCAGGGTTGATCATCCAGGCTGTTCTCTCCGGCTTTGAACTTCGCGAACCACTTCTTAGCCGTCCATTCTGCAGTCGTATCATTTGCCCAAGTTCCGTTGATCTTGCGCGCCGCTTCACTAGCATTTTCCCCCACGCACCATTCATGCATGAATAACAAGCGAATTTGTTTCCAAGACAGCTCCATCTTGGTGAAAGTATAGGCAAGTTGCATACCAAAATGTTCCCAAGAAAATGCGCAATTGAACGATACCAAAATCGTGCAATTTTGACTACTTGTGGTTGGAAATCATCTTTATTTGATCGCCGATTGCGGTGTTGTGATGTCTTAATGAACCCAGTGATGTAGAGTGGTGTGCAAAAACGTTTGCGTCAGCCGGGATTTGAACCCAGATCTTACTACTGCAAAACGAGCGTCGGTGATGCAACGGTTAAGCACATGCTCCCGGAAAGAGATCTGGGTTCAAATCCCGGCTGACACAAACGTTTTTGCACACCACTCTACTTGTGGTTGATTAAGTCGGTGTTTATTTCTCTAATGGCAAAACATATAGCGCGACCTATACTTCAGATGGTCTTTTTTAGCATACCATATGGGATTGACATTACAATATCGACCTATGAAGTATAGTTGTACGCGTAAATTTGTAGTATATGCTGTCTTGTCGCTGAAATTGCTCAGATTTCAAGTTTTCGACAGACTCTCCCACCGAATTCTAATGATTTCACATTTGTAGATGACTAGATTTTTTTTTTTGAATTGATCGCTTCCAGCGGTGTTATAATGTTATAGAGATACCCAGTGATGTTGAGTGATCTGCAAAACTTCGACGTCAGACAGGATTCAAACCTGCACTTCACCTTTTCCGGGTGGGCGCCATAGTATCAATCTGTCCAGCAACCGACCGCTAGCGGTTTGGTCCGGTAGTCGATATCGACATTCATTTCAGTCAGGCTGACAATTATTAGGAAATTTGTATAGTTCTATACCCATGTACGACGAAAGCCCGCTAGTAACGGAGTCCACAGGGATAGATGTTATATCCGGGTCAAAATGTTCCCGCCCACTTCACATTCTTTTCGGGGTCAAAATTACGAGTCCTGCATGAAACAGAAAGGAAATTTACGTCTCATATATTCCATAAAATCGGTATTCCATCGTTGAAAGATTGGAAAATTATCGCTTTGGTTTTGGAAAGATGCCGGGCATCCTTTCTATCGTTGTTCTTCATCCATTCCCCCTATTTTTTTATTACTGTGCTCTTTACTCCTTTGTTTTAAGAAAACTTCTAATTAGTGATGAAGTGTGAATTTTAGTCTTACTTGTTTTAACCCTTCCGGGAACCGTGAACCCAGCTCTTCTGCATCTGGAAGCCCCAGTACGGTAACTAAATGAGTGTACTGTTGTATTTTTTGAATTATATCAATGTTATCAAGGGCGCATGTGGCGCAGTGCTTAAAGGTGCTCTGCGTCGCACACGAGGTCAATGGTTCGATCTCGCGCTCATGGCCCACCAAGGCATCCATCCATCCGGGGTCGGTAAATTGGTACTAGACTGGTCTCAGACTTGTCTGGGAGGATAAGCAGCACTGACTCGGTCAGCGAAAGGCCACCGCGAGTCATTGTAAAGGCCAGATATGCATTCAATCACCTCAAACGAAGTTAAAAATTGAAGACGAATGCATGGCGCATCCCTCAGGGATTGATCAACGTCGAGAACTTTATCTTTTATCCTTTTTCATCATTGTTATTATCCTCCTGCTCATAACAACTATATTTACCTCTAACATAACATAGGAGAAGAACAACAGTAATACTTGCTATGCGTTTCCATGCTGGAGGTTAGATAGGCAGAGGAGGTGGAGCAGACCAACCATCCAGCGCTGCCACGCTGGGGTTCAGAGATGCAGAGGAAGTGGGTCCACGGTTTCGAAAAGGTTAACTCTTTGCGGAAGACAACATAATCGATATCGGCAGTGGCGCGCGATTCTGGTTCTTCAATATAGACTTTTTTATTGTTCCGCGAAAGACTTTAGGTTCTTTGTACCACGTTGATGGAGCATTATTTTTCTACAACTTTGTATGCTCTTCATGCATATATAACTCCTATGTGCAAAGAACTCCGAATGTGGGACGTGATTTTATTTTCGCTCTGGCAGTGCGCTTTAGAAAACTTCTTCGGGAACCAGTTTAACCCTCAGATTAGTCGAATTTGTGCTATCGAATGAGCTTAGTGTGCTCCAAAGAAAGCGATCCGAAGACTTCAGCCGAGCAATTAAGGGAAACCGAGTGTGAAATACAATTTGATTTTTTCTATCGCAGCGTACTACAAAGACGTTTTTGAAAACCAAGCAGAGTATTGGAATCCTCGAAATTTGAGCTTTCGAATGATTATCTAAATTCTGGATAAAAAGACTGTGTTCAGCAAAAAAAGACCTCTGAAGAATCTGTGGGTCAAAGTGACCCTCATCGCCCGCGAAGGGCTAATCGGTAAATTTCATGCCAAGCTTCGATTTGTTCCATAGAAGTTCTAGGGGCAGGTTTTTTGTAATTTTCAAAGTTACGTCGTTTCCATCCACAAACTGATCGACGTCAACTTGTCCGACTCCATTCTTCTAATATCGTAATAATTCGTAGAGATTTCATTTCCCTCTCAACTCGTTGATCGCTTCCCTATTGTTTCTTTCCATGTTTTTTTTTCTTTATCTGTTCAACTTTAAGGTCATATCATCGCTTATTTCAGCGCCTCAAAACGAATAAAAGAGCGTGTATGTGTGTTTTTTATAAGATTTTAGCTGCTGTTCTCGTAGACTTCGGCAGCCCAAACGATGGGAGAATTTGTTGAGCAAAGCCTCGAATGTCTTCTGTCGACATTTGAACAGCTTGGTGAGCTTCAACTATTCACTAATGAGGAGCTGAACATATTCATCAAACGATGCCGTCAGTTTGAATATCGGCTAAATAAGCAAGTAAGTTTTTTTCCGCTCATTTATCAGGTCGCTCCATAAGTTCTGGCGCTATAGCAATAAGCACCAAACTCATTACCCAAATGTAATCAAAATTGCATAGTTTTAGTATCCTGTAGTTGAGTATTTTCTGGTACATATCGCAACAATTCAAAAGTTCGACATTCTATAAATCTTGGCATAATAAATTGATATATGAAAATCGAGAAAAACTTATCTTGATTAGCTGACGCGAGGTTGGTAAAGCAGTTGTAGCAATTCGGCTGACGTTTCGGCGACCCGCCTTCTTCAGAGCCTGGAACTATGTAGTATTAGTCTAATTGATTGATACGGAGAATCTTATTTATATGTTGCCTAATCTCTTAACCTGACCCTAGGCAGCATGTAAATAAGATTCTCCGAATCATTCAAATAGAGCAATACTACATAGCCCCAGGCTCTGAAGAAGGCGGGTCGCCGAAAAGTCAGCCGAATGACTACAACTAGTTTACCAACCTCGCGTCAGGTAATCAAGATAAGTTTTCTCGATTTACATATATCACTTTAGTACTTTCTCGCGAACATTTTGATGTACAACTTGCCTATACTTGCTTTGAGATGTAGTTGTTCTGGGAACGAATTCTCTTCCTACTCATGACGAATGACGCGGAGGGAAAATTGCCAGTGAAGCGGCGCGTAAGATTAATTCTGACAAATAAATTTGATGTTCATTGCTCCAGTGCCAAATCTTGTGGAGTGGCTTAATGTTTTGTTGAACGACAAGGGCAGTCGTTGATGTTTACTTCAGGATAAAACTCCGCGTGACTTCAACCTATATGCTGAATATCTGTGTGATTTTCTGGATCTGCTAATGTTAAGGAGAGAGAAGATTGAACTGTTGGGATGAGAAGAAGCTTATTGACCGACCATTACGCAAAAAAGTCGCTAGCTTATACAGAAGGGCGGCCGATCGATTCCAGGTAAGCGGTGTCAATTTCATAATCATATCATATGCATCATGAATCCACAAATGCTTCTTCTGAGACAAAGCTCGAGCGGGTTGGTATATCTTCTTCAAAACGAAGGCGAAATTGTCAAAACGTAAAACACTCGTTTTCAGAATTATATGCCAACATTCGTTCAAGCTTTATATAAAATAGGACGTTAGATCAGTTCGTGAGAGAAATCGGTTCTTTTCGGTTATTCGCGGACAAAGTGAATATTCGACTTAATTCGCTGGACAAGAATTTTTCATAGGAGTTTTAGTAATTATTTGAAAACTTGAATCTCTGACTAGCGCGATACGTCTTGGGTTTTCTAAACCACCCCATTATGACGCTGTGAAATTCAGAATAAAATTACGTTTCACACGACCACGCGCTTTTTTTCTCTTATCTCGCTTATATTTCACTAGGCAAAGTCCTTCCTTAGAGTGCTAGTACTCCTTCGATAGCACAAGTCTTGGAGAACTCGAAACAATGTTCACTTTCTGGGAAAGCTCTCTTGATAGCGCTTTAGTAGATATAAAACATTTGTGTTTTACACCTTCCTGGACAGGCCCTATTTCTTTAGACTACTAGTTGTCATTCGATAGCATAAGTTTCTAATAATTCCAAACTGTGCCTATTTTCTGGAAAGACCGTTTCATTGCAGTATAGCACGGAAAACAAGGTCGAGTTTCACGTATTCGGCGTGCTTGTTTGTCGACCAATTTACCCGGAGGGGAGCGTGGGGATGAATCGATGCCCCGAGCGTTAGATATGTGCGGTACAACTTGCTATTCAATTGGGAATTTTTTCCCCGCTTTGAAAGAGATTCCAAGCGAAACGATTGGCTTAGATGCTACGAAGTTTCTTCTCCGTTCATATGCTTTTCGTGGTACCAGCGCATTATACGCCTGGTAAAAATGAAGGTCCGGCAGGTGTGAAACATAATTTTACTTTGTATGCCACGGTGCTGTACAACGGGCTTTTCGAAAAAAGACCATGTCGCGCTGTAGTCAGAGATTTAAGCCATCGAATGTTTGCTAACACTCTTATGCAAAATTCTTGTCTAGAGAATTAGATCGACTATTAATTTGTCCCCGGATAACCCAAATGAACCAGAAATTTCCATTTTTCATATCGAGCTCAGTAAGAGTCGGTCTTTTTGATTCATCGATGTCAAATTGAAAAAGTCTGATGTCGTCGGACGGCGTCATGACTGGTTGTTAGTCTGGTTGTTGGTAGAGCTTCAAAGGCTGATTTTTGGTGAGTTAGGATCAGTTGTTATTGCTTTTTTCATTGTTCAGGGTGACTGGCATCAATGGGAGAGGCTCATTAGCTTCTTGAAGGAGAACAAAATGCGTCGTGAATTAGCCGCAGCGTACACGCGAGCACTTCAGGTGATCTCTTTTGTGACCTTTTTTAATTGCTGAATTGACGTATTTTTTGCCTGTCATCTATGAAATGACTTTGTGCAATAACTACTTTCATTCGTCACTCATATACTTGATACAACCAAAAGAGAATTAAAGTTAAAAATGACATAATTTTGTTTGCTCTTTTCATTCTGTGCTCTTCATCGATTTGCTTTCATGTCAGATCTACGTACGAAACGAAAATCTACGCCGAGATTTTGCTCTGTGGCAGTTCTTCGATGCAGCAAGTCCTCAGAATGCTCGCACCCAAATCTTAGCTTCTCTTCGTTTGTTTCCCAATTCCGCAATACTCTACGTAGCGTTTTTTACTATCGAAATTCATTTTGTTGACAAGTAAGCTATCTTTCATTAGGCCTTTTCAGTTGTAGCAAAGTTTTCAGTTCCAACCTTTAGGGTTCTGAAGAGGCGAAAATTCATCACAGAAGAAAAAGGCAAGCGGGGAAGTGAAACAGAAGACCACGACGACTCTGAACGTTGGTCCTATCACACTCAAGGAGAATATGAGTTCTTCAGTTGAGATTTGTACATCATTCAGGTGTGTATGATGGAGAAATAGATGACAATATAATGAATTTGAATGTTGCAAAGGCTGTGGTCGAACAGGCGTTGTTGTCCGTCCAAGCGCATGATGCCGCAGGTTTGTTAACATTCAAACTATCTGTCAACTCGTGCTCTTTTAGCCATGAGTTACCTTTGACATGAGATTCTCAAGACCTTGTTCTAAAAGCTAGGTGAGATAAATACGCAACTCAAGTCGTTTTTGTCATTTGTTCGATACTGTGGTTCCCTCAACGTTAGAGGTGTCCGCCTCCCGTGCATTAATCTTTTCAATATCACATTCTCTGGGCAATGTTAACGTTACTTTCCGACTCCGAATGAAGCAGGAGTTAAATGTCGTTCTAGGTATGCTCATGGAAATGTGGCGAGAGTGCAACAAAATCGAACTTGTGCCTAACATCGAGAAGGTCCGATCGTTCATCGTAGAAGAACTTAAGAAGTTCGACAATGAGCAGACGCGATTGTTTGAGATCGAGTTGGCTTGCAGGAATGGAGCGGTTTGTTTTTGAAATAGGCCGGTTTTAATCTTCGCTATCTCCAGAATTTCTCACAGGATGTTTCCGTTATGCCGGTCTCAGTTTCAGCGCCCGAGGAAAAGTTATTTTTCGGTGGTTTTTGAAGTCTGAGTAGTCACTCGATAGCTTTAAATCTCAAAAAACTCGAAATATAGTTGATTTTTCGAAACGGCTTTCTTATTGCGCTGTAAGAGAAACAAATGAAAATTGTGTCTCTCATTCAAACATTTCCCGCCAAACAAACGCTTTTTCCTCAGACTTTTAGTAACCATTCGATACTTTAAATCTTGTGGATTCCAACGATATTTTTGGTTTCTAGGAAGGACTTTTTTTTACGCTGTAACAATCAGAAGAAGTTTGTGTTTTCGCAAGTTTGGATCATCTCGGTAATTACGCACTTTTTTTCGATCGTTTGAGAAAAACGCGCCTTGTGATTTTTTTCTTTCGTTTACGAGTCTTGGTATTCACCTAATAGCTCAAATCTCGGAGGTTTTGAAAGTCTGTTTTGTATCTCTACTTCGGACCGCTTTCTATAGACATGCTCAAAACGATGTAATCTGATAAGGATATAACACTTTTGAGCTGTTAGGTCTGTGCTGTAAAGGCGCCCGTTTCGATCCTATTGGGACTCATCAGTAGCATCTCCCTCTAGTTCAGTCGATCCCTTGAGGCTAAATAATTCTCACTAAAGGAATCGACGCCGGGTAATAAATCACCCCGAACAGATGATGGAATTACCTGACATAGTGGTGACCGGCAGAGCCGATAACAATTGATAGCTTGAATGACATCAATTCCAGTAATGTATATGTTTTTTGAGGATAGTGCGCTATAGCGGCCAAAAGAGTGCTAAGTTCTGTTTAGCGCAGCATTGACACCAAACCATCGTGCTTTTCCGGTATGTGAATAGAGGTTCCACAACACACCCGCTAAGTTATTGCGCTTTTCCGGTGCCAAATTTGCGAAATCTAACCTTCTTTTGGTTATTACAACGCACCATGAAGTTCTTGTCAAAACAAAACATTGTTGTAATCAACGAAATCTAAGCTGTCGAATAGTTGCTAAAATCCACAGGAAAGACTTTGTTAAGCGAGAAATGTTCCGATGAGAAACATAATTTTTTTTGATGTTACAGCGAAGTAGAAAAGTCGTTCCAAGAATAAAATGCATTTCAGAGTTTAGGAGTTATCAAATGACTATCCATGCTTCAAAATCAGAAAAAAATTTTTTCACAAACGATGAACCTGGGGACCATAATGTAAAAGTATCTTCCCTGCTTGCAAACAACAGAATTTTTCATAGCCGCATTACTGTCGTATTCCATCTGAATTCTTATCGTTATAGTCAAAGTTTGATATGTTTGATGAGGCGCTGAAGAAGACCTGTACGGAAAAGATGCACCGCCTTTACTTACAATGGTTGAGAGAAGTGCCTAAAGGTATGCAACTGATAGTTAACGACCTCTCAATCCGAGTACTGTTTTTCAAGAATGTACCCTTATGCTTCAAAGTAGTTGGGTGCACACAAGTAGGTAGGTACGAAGCTTATCCGTTCAGATGCATTCGTCGACTTGAAAATCCGTGATTTACTCCATGATTTGTGCGACAATGGATGGATGAATGAAAAAGATTGGTGTGATCTCGAAAAGGAAATTGAGCTTTATAAGGAGGAGTTTGGAGTGGAGTTCATTGAAAGATGTCTCGAGGTTATTATAGCTCAATTTTTTGAACCGATTTTTTGTTCAAAAATGTTGCATGACGTCATATGCAGTGGTTTAATTGCGTATCTAGTAAGCTTTAGTACTTTTAGCTGCTAATTGTTCAATTTTGTCCATTGATTGAACAGGTAGGTTCATCGCGTCTTACAGGAGCTTTACATTAACATTTCTGTTTCAAGAGAAGGCCACATTCTGTTGCAATATGGACGGTTTTCTTGGAAAACTGCTTGGATGAAGCAAGCATGTCTCTTGATGAGTTTAGAGAAAAGTGCAATTGCGCTCTTGATAAGGTCTGTTCCATTTCGTTCATTTTTTAATAGTCTTATTTCGTTGCTTTACTTCTTATAGGTGGATCCGAATGATAGCTTTCCTATTTGGCAACGCGCCATCGAGTATAGCATTGTGCAAGACCCACGCCATACCGAGCAGGTAGCTGCGTTCTTAGAAATTGTGGTTTTAGCCTTTTTCAAAAGTGTTTTTTGTGGTAATGGCGTCGTCTAGTGGAGTGTAAATGTCACTACATTGTAGTACTTTTCCTTAATAATTAGTTGACTCGGCTAGCTAAAAGTAGCAGCTTTATCAGTAGGTTGTGTAAAAAGTTCGTGACTTCTTGGTGCTTCTAAATGGTTTTTGCAATGAGATTGCATGATCTTGCTATTCGTCAATTGCGCATTTTCTTACGAACATTTAGTTTACAACTTGTTTATACTTGCTTCAAGATGGATCTATCCTAGGACAAGTCCGCTGGCTGCTAATACATGAATGGGACGTAGAGGAAAAATGTTAATGAAGCGGCGCCAAGAATAATGGAGCTTGAGGCGGTGGTACGGTTGCAGAAAGGACGACTAGGAAGTGGTTTGGGGCGTTCAAAGCTGCAAGAATAAGTCTGGAAGATCACTGACGCTCGGTCCAGTCCCAGGGAAAGCTCCATTAGTCTTGCGCGCCCGCTTCACTAGCATTTTCCCCTACGCGCCATTCGTGCACGAGTAGCAAGCGAATGTATCTCCAAGACAGCTTCATCTTAAGATTGTATGGGCATTTGTATACCAAATTGTTCGCAAGAAAATGTGCAGTTGAACGATATCAAATACATGCAATTTCATTGCAAAAGTTATAATAAAAAAGCCAAAACGCACAAACTTCTGCACAACCTTTTGATTCGGAAGGTGATCATGTTTAGGTTTTGTCTGCTTAATCTGATTCACTGTTTACGTTGATTTATTGTTCAACTGGTATTGTGGCTCCACATCGTGATATATAATATTTTCTCAATCAAGCAGTATTTATGGACGTAATTTCTCCATTTTTTGATATTAATCATTGTTTCAGGTTTTCAAAGACGCTTTGCTAAAGACGAACGCCATTGTGAAGTCAAAAATAAAGATTTTATTTCTGGACTATCTGGATGAACTGCTCAACCAATCAAAAATTACTGCTGATAAGTTGCGGAAGAAAGTGATGGAGCTTGTGAACAACAAGCCAAACAGGTACTCACAATGGTTGCTCCTTCTTATGCAATTGTAATACTGTAGAATCAGTCTCCAGACGTTAAGGAATAGAGATCAAACTTCTCAACAAAATTTGATACATCCTTCACCTAAATTCGTTTCAGTGCAGAATTCTACTGTGCTCTTCACTCTCAGAGAGCTAGAACAACGCAACCACGATTATAAATTCGCTGGTTTTCATAATCAAGTCAGCTGTAAACGAAGAAGGTTGTGCTTCCGTTGAAGCAGTAATACTTTATGCGAAGTGGGCCTTAGCACATGAGCCGACCACATTCAATGTTGTTCATCAGGTACTGTTAGATTTTCTTATAATCATATATCTCAATTTTTCTCTCCATCCGTTGATGAACTATCCGTGTGTTCTCAGTTCAGAAGTGATTATCAAGGGATAGTGCTTTTGCAAGAATCGTAACTTATAACTAAGAGAATTGAGTGATGAGCAAAACACGACTTAATATTCATCAATACGCATGTCAATTGATTATAAGTATAGCTGTGAACGTCCTACAAATGTCTAGTTTCACAATTAAAGTTTCAAAGTGCTCTAGGTCGTCCGGGACCGTGGATCCACGGCCTCTGCATTTCTAACTGGCAACTCTGGACGGTCTGCTCCACCTCCTCTGCGTTCTAGTCTTCAGCGTGCTGCGTCTGACAATGGCACCATGGGATTAGAGATGCAGATGTGGAGCACCGTTCAGAGTCCCTGTTAGAAATGCAGAGTTGTGGGTCCACAGTACCGGAAGGAACTATACAGTTGTATGGACAGTTTTTCAACTCTCTTCAAACTGAAGTTGTTTTCTCATGAATGACCATGTTTAGATGGGATTGAAGTTGTTCGAGGGCGCACGTTTGGACGAATTCTTGATGAAATGGACTCAGCTTTTGCAAAGCACATCGGAGGATGGTCGTGAGGTAAATATCAACATGTTGCTACGGCTTTTTTTCAATTAAGTTTTTGAAGATATTCTCTTCTTAGATCTTATTAGAACAGTGTTTTACTCTTAGATCTTATTAAGAACAATAGTATATATTTTCTTCGCTAGCTCCAAAGCGACAATATGCTCTGGAAATGAGGACGTCAAGGTACTCGAAAGGGATGCTCAGAACGGGACGGACGAAGTGGACATACGTGGAAACGAAGGCTGCAAGAGAGTTAGGAAAGCAGCTCTGAATGTACTTCTTGTATTTATTCAAAGTACCGGGTTTTCTCTTCTTCAAAATTATTTGCTCAGTTTAATTTTCAGGTAGCTTTGAAGATGTAAAGGCATCTAGAGTTAGCAGAAAACGTAAGCGACAAAGTTTGAAGATAGTCTAACGAATTCACAAATTTCCATCTGTTGACTAGTGATGTGTAGAAGAGGACATCTTTTGTGGAATAACAGAAAAGAATATATCGATAAGGAACGTTGTCTGTTTCATCTTTATTGTCAAGGTGTTTACGTACTGTAGGTCAAATGACTTGTTCTGTTGAATTTGTTATTTTTGTTATGTTTTTTGTTATTCAATCAAATCATTTTCAATTCAGTGATCTTCATCGATCTTTGTGTAAATATGATAAATTTCTTAACCGAAATCAAAGTCACTAAATTTTAACATATCAAAAATATGGAAATTCGGTTGTACAGGCCGGGACTGGTGCTCTTTGTTAAGCTCTTTTGCAATCATTCTAGACAAATGTCTCTCAGTGACTGTAACAATTCAGGATAGTGGAGTGATTAGTGATGCAGTTTACTACGCACAATGTGGTGGTTCAATCCTCTTTCTCCACGCTTTCTTGCAGTCACCTAGGGAACGCTTAAGTTCGGTTAACTCCGAGATTTTCAGAGAGAGAATCGGTTCGACCACCATTCCATAAGATCCAGAAGAAGACGAGATTGTTAGGCACAATGGAACAACAGGCAATGAGTAGGCCTCGTTGTATCTGCCGAGACAGTAACGATTTTAATGTTTCTCATGACGCATGTCACATGAGATTCCCAGCTCCAATGGACGCCATTTCTATCCGTAAGTCGGTGCTAAACTTATCTTGAAGAACAGCAGCACTCAGTCGATCCATAGATAGGTCACAGGCTAGTCATTGTGAAGGCCAGATATGTACTGGATCACTTCTAACGATGCTTATGGAAGTCGACCGCATGGCGCATTCCTGAGAGATTGATGAACGCCGAGAGCTTCAGAGTCTTATGGACGCTATAAACGGCAGGGCCTCTCAGATGGTTTACAGCCTTATCGTAGCTGGTAGGTGTTCCTGTGGTGTGGAACTGCGAAGTACTACGGGGGTTCAACCCCCGAGCAGGGCCATCCAAGCTGAGGGGAATCTAACGTTGCCACTCGGAACGCCCAGATAGGAGTAAGTCGTACGGGGAATGACCAGCCCTCTCGGTGGCTACTAGTCGCAAGGTGCTAATCTTACGCTGATCCACAAGAACCGGTGATCTGCGAAAGCCCCGGTTAGGCTTATATCGGGATGCTGGGGCTTGCACTATCAACTGAACAGGGGCTTTCCAAATAGAGACGATAAAGATACGGTAACGCAGAACATACGTGACACGCCTAATCTTTTCGTGACGCGACGCGGGCAATGACCAATCAGCAACCGCAAAGGCCGCGAGTTGATATCGATTCGTACCGACCACTCAGCCGTCCAAAGTACGGATTGTTGCTGTTCATCGCGTTTTTGAATTATAATTTACTTTTTCCGTTTATATTGTTGGTTATCTTGTTTCCTTTTATCTTCTGCGTCTCCTCCGTATTCTTCTAACTTCTTGTCTTTTGGAATTTCCCAACCATTCCATGTGATGGAAAAGTCGTTCATCAAGTCTGTTTATGGTGCCGTCAATCTTTGCTGGTTGGCTCTAAACACATTCTGAGTAGATTTCGGCCTTTTTGGACATATTTTATATCTACAAATTCCACACTGGAAGTGTGATTTATAGTTTATTAGGTCGTTCCATAAGTTTTGGCATTACAACAGTAAATACAAAAGTTTTTAACCAGTAATAATTAAAGTGCATGATTTTGGTATCGTTCAATTGCCCATTTTCTTGCGAACATTTTGGTATATAACTTGCCTATACTTGTTTCAAGATGGAGCAGTCTTGAGAAGAAATTCACTTGCTATTCATGCATAAATGGCGCATAGGGGAAAATGCTAGTGAAGCGGCGCGCAAACTTAATGGAGCTTAGGGCAGTATACGGTTTCAGGAAAACGGCTAGAAAGTGGTTCGCAAAGTTCTAAGCTAGAGAGAACCGCTTGAAGGATCAGTCGCGTTCAAGCCGTCCGTAAGGAGCTCCATTGATCTCGCGCGCCGCTTCACTAGCATTTTCCCCACGCTCATGACTAGCAAGCGAATTTGTTCCTAAGAGAGCTCCATCTTGAAGCAAGTATAGGCAAACTGTATACCAAAATGTTCGCAAGAAAATGCGCAACTGAACGATACCAAAATCATGCAATCTCAAATGCATTTGGTTGATAAATTTGGTGTTTATTGCCGTAATGCCAAAACATACGGAACGACCTAATAGGCGGCTGTAGAGGGAAGAAGAGTCAATTACTGGTCCAAAGTTGATTTTATAGGATCGGTTTATGAAGAAAGAAGACGAATATAACTATGTTTTTGAAAGACTACTTGTTGAGAGCGACCAAGAAGAAGCCGAAGAGCCCGAAGACTATGAGGAAACTCTAGCAGTTCCCTTTGGAGAGTCTGGAGAAAGTGAATCGGATAATGAGGAAAAAGGCGACGATAGAGAAACAAGCGGTGAGTGGTCAAACAATGTGGTGTCTTGTAAACGCTGGGCATTCGACGACAGTCAGTCTGGAGTAGATGAACTGCTTTTGCTCGGATGCACTGAACCGATACATTTCTACGAAGTATTTATGACTGATGTTTGGGATCTGATTGTGACGGAAACGAATAGATATGGAGAAAGTAGGGAGAAACCGTGGGAAATGACAACTGTAGAGGAGATGAAGAAATTCATCGGTCTGATGCCTTCAGATGGGAATTGTTAGACTTCCACGTTTGAGAGATTATTGGAGTCATAGTCCGGCTATGGAAGTAACCCCATTGGATCCAAGGTAATGGCAAGAGAACGGTTCGAAAAGTTGTTAACTCGTCTTCACTTAGCAGACAATGAAGCCTATGACGGAGAAGACAAACTGTACAAAGTCAGTTCGCTTATCGAACTTATAAACAGGAACTGTAAAGGAGTGTTTAGACCAGGAAGGAACGTGTGTGTTGACGAGTGCTTCGTGCCATTCAAAGGACAAGCATCTTCCCGCAAGTCACATAAGAAGCACAAATACGGGGTGAGATTATTCAGACTGTGCAGTAAAGGCGGATACGCATGCAGGATCATGGTGTATGCCGATAAGACTTCCTTCAAAACTGCTTGTGCCTGATTCGGTGGTAATAAAGCTCATGGATGATTTGTTGGACCAAGGAAGGCATCTTTACACCGATGACTCTTATACAAGTGTCTCTCTGGCTGAGAGCTTACTACATAGGAAAGACTCATTTGATTGGTACATGTGGGAGGAGTCGAAAAGGACTCCCCAGTCAAGTCATTCATCAGAGGCTAAGTAGAGGACAGTTGAAAGCTCAGCAAAATGGGAACGGCGTGATGGTGCTGAAGTGGAAAAATCGAAAAGAAGTTACTTATGTTGTCTACACTGCATGATACTACTCTTACCGCCAATCACATCGAGACCGCAAGTCATCGATAGCTATAACCAGGGAAAACTCTCGATCACAGGCGAAGAAACGGAATTCTACTCTCCATTTATCAGGAGAACAAGCAAGTGGTGAGTACATGTTTTCTCCATATTTTCATCAAATACCACATAGGACTCTTATCTTCCAAAGTTCAGGTACATACGGCTGCTTTTCAATCTCGTCACACAGACATGCTTGGTGAACGCGTGGAGAATCTACTGTGAAACTGTTCAGCGAATTACATTAAATGATTTCAGGATCCAAGTATACCTACGTTTGATCCCTATAGAAGATCCTTGTGAGAATACACCTTCACTTCCAGTTGACCATTACTGGAAGAAACTCCGAGGAAATGGAGACGTTGTGTTGGTTGCTTATAGGAAGTTAGTAAGATGTCATGACTCTATAGCGGCTAGTGCACGTACGAAACAAGTCACCACTAAGTGCAGCCAATGCGATAAATATTTCTGTTTGAGATTGTTTCAACGTTCTTCACCAAAAATGTAAAGTATAGAAGTTGATAGTTCGTACTAATTATAATCGTATTCTTCAAAGTCCATGCCGTAAAATAAATGTTCTACTCATTATCGTACAACTGACGATCTGTAATCTTCTCAAGAAGCATTGAGTGAAACCCTTTGATTAACTCTTTCTCGCCGACCATTGTAAGTTATGCGGCGTCGCACCGTCGCTCGCGCAGTATTCGGCGCGATAAGTCTTGCCATTAGAGACGGTAATCTTGCAGTGCTGTGGTTTCGTGATAAATTTAGACCCTTCTCATCGATTATGCAAAGGAGAAGATTCGAAGAAGAAACTTCAATAAGGCTAATTCCGGTTGAAAAACGTCAATACAATCATAAGACAATAACCAAAGAATGTCTCACTATGCTCCTACCTATAAGATATGCGTGTTATCTAAGACTTACGAGTGAGGAAATTGATCATCGCTGTCATCAAATACACGTGGTGACGCGTTCCGAACAAAGATTGACCCAGATTAGTTTTTTCAAAAAACATGACGTAGTTATATCGTTTGACAGACACGATCACCTCGTCCATGCACTTGCTTGATTCATCTACTAATTAGTGGCTATTGTATAGAAGAGGAGATGAGCTATCTATGTAGAGTACATTTTATAGCAGATGTTAGTAACCATGAGGACTCCGTGGCCGAGCGGTTGTAATGCTCGTGTGGCGCGCAGGCTTAAATCCTGCCCACAGTACTCTCCGCCAATTAACCCCTTGACTTCCACAGACCCAAGTCTGCGTGTCCAGATGGTAAGGGTGGGCTGTCTGCTCCACCTCCTCTGCCATTCTCATCCCCATTGCGAGAAACGGCTCCATCTCCTCCTCTGCGACTGTAACCCCCAGCGTTAGAATCACTGTCAGTCCCACCCCTCTCAGCCGTCCATTGAGAAGGAGGTTGCTGGTTCGATCTCCTACGAACAGTTCGCCGTAGTTTTTTTGGTGTTTGCCTTCTTATGTCGATCAGTTACGGGATTTAGATCCAAGGGGTAACAACGCATATTCGACTTTTTCCGCCTGTATGACCAAGCGGTAGTTTCTAATGTAATTTAGCTTGAAATGGGAAATCGAATCTATGTAACACGTTTTTCTTCACAGTCCAATATGCCCTCAAGACATTTCTTACATCGTGATCTCTGATCAATGACCGCTATGAACCGTTCGTGTTACGGTGTATTGATATGAGATACGGTTTGAAATGGTTTGTCAGATTTGAGCAGTATGTAGTGAAAACAACGAGATAACACCAAAAAAACTACAATGAAGTGTTGTGGTAAGGGATCGAACCAGCAATCTTCAGAGCGTGACCTGAAAGAGTCTTACTGGCCTACATCAACTTAGCCAAACTTCCATAACTGAAGCAGAAAAGAAAGAAAATAAAGAAAGACACAAAATAAGAAAAAGTATTCAGATAATTCTAAATCGTGAAATAATCAGCTAGATTTGACTCACCGTTTTGTTGTTATGTTATCTACTAAATATATGGCGACGGAGTGTGCCCCATTGTTGTGCTAATTTGCTTTATTGAGTTGATAGATGGGTGAGTTTTGCCGCTAACGGCTAGTGTTGGTGATGACTCGAGTAAATATTAGATTTATTTTAGAGAGTAACAAGACAACCTAAAAATATGTATATAAGTACAATAATGAATTCAATAAGAACATAATAATGATAATAACGACTCATAACTGTATAACTACGATGATACTCCGATATGACTAAGTGCGTAGTGATAAAGTAGACGATATAAACTGAGGATTGATTAGCGAGTGAAGTGAACTGATAATGTGAGCTAAGATTGCAGGGTTGACTAGGCGGGAGACCTCGGGATGCAGTTATGCTCGCCCCGAGCAGGACCTGAACACGAGGGTGGGAAGCCAGTGGGTGATTACCTACGTCGGAATGCATATCGTGGGACTATATACATGCAGTTTGCACTGGAACCCATACCCGGTGGCGGGCCAAACACAACCCACAGGATTTGGTCCACCGCCGTACCCGTGAGCTCCGCTCACAATGCTCATGAGCTTCATTAGCAACTGGTAAAATGAGAATATAATGAGAATGGAACGACTAAAAGTGGACTAATCAATCATAACGACGGGTGACAATAGCGACCGCTCACGAACGGTCAGATTACGAATTGTCCCGAACCGCGATAGACACGCCCGTTAACCATTCTCCATGTGCACATTAACGTTCTTCTCTCTAGGCTACCAGGGCTCGCCCAGAAAAGTAGCAATGGCTCCGTGGAACCGTTGCTACAAAATATGTATACCAGCTGCCCTGAGTCTTACATGGACGATGTGTGTGCCTGACTCAGATCCGTAAGGATCGATCCAAGATATGGCGCGAGATCACGCGTGATTAGGAGGCACTCATCTTTACGATTCATAGCGAGATTTTTGGAATGGATCCAAAATGCCTCAAGGACTTTGCACGCCGAGGTCTGACGTTCTTGCGCAAGGATTGGTTTTACATCAAATTCCCCCATGTTCTGTGTCATATTTTTTGTACGTGAGGATGATGAGAGGTAGTGAACCAAAATATTCTTGTTACTTGGCTCTCGAAAGCACTTAGTGATGTAGCCGCTTTCAGATAGTTTTGCTTGGACGTAAAGAAAGGAGAGACTAATTCTCTTTAGGTGTCTCTACGGGTGAATCTTATGCACTCTGACTTGTTCGTTCAACAATTCAAAATAGCTGATCCATCTCTTCTTTGTGTGAGAACAGATAACAAAGTAATCATCATTGTATCTACAGTAGAGTATTGGCTTGAAACTAATCACTGAGGCTTCCACTTTAGACATGAAAGCAATAGCAAGAACTGGATGCCAGTCGCTGACCCGTTGACCAAGTCTTTTGGGCGAAATAATAGGTTGGGGAAAAAGTTTTGAGAAAATGCTTGTAAAACATTTATTTGTAGCACCTATTACACCCGGTACAAGACAAAACTAATTGTCAAAGTTCTCCCTTCAACTTCAAGCACTTCCTGCCACTTCTCCGGCAAAAGGTCGTTTCCTGCGAGCATAAAACTCCGATTTCTTGCTGTTGGAAGAAATGATGACCGCGGTATCAAAGATGGATTTTCTCCGATCACTCTAAGCACAGCTTGACGATCAACATCTTCTGGACGACCTGAAGCGCGGCTGATCTTCCAAACTTCTCTTCACCTTCGTCAAACTCTAAACCACCTGTGCACCGTACTTTTTCAACTGTGTCTTCGCCCCAAAGCCATATTGATTCGTTCACGTTGCCACCGTTGCAATTAAAGCCAAACAGCCATTCGTGCATCATCAACAACCTAATTTGCTCGCTTGTTAACTGCCATCTTAAAATAAGTACATAAATCATATACCAATCAACGTGGGAGAAGACGGGCTTTCAAATTAGCTTAAAACACAAAAATGGCCGATACTCAGAAAAAGTTACAGCACTTTTCCAGATTTTTTCCCTCACCCTGTTAGTTTCCGGACTCATCTAAAGACTTGAGCAGTTTTAGGCACCGATTTAGGGAAACCAGCAGCTGTTTGAATCGACAAGCCGTACATATTTATCGCTCCCTGGTGTTGTGTGAGGAGCTCGCGAATGGCTTGTAATGCGGAGTCATTCGATACTTTCGTATGAAGGAAAACTTGCTATACTCGCTTCGACATGGAGCTGTCTTTGAAACAAATTCGCCTGCTACTCACACAGATGACGGAGAGGAAAAGGCTAATGAAGCGGAGCTCAGGATTAATGAGCCTTTTTGTGGACGATCCGAACTCGAATGATCCCTCAGAAAACTCTCGTCAGCTTGGAACTTCGCGAATCACTTCCCAACCATCCTTTCTTCAACCGTATCGTCTTCCCAACTCCATTAACTGAGCTCCGCTTCTCTAGCATTTTCCCCTACGAGCCATTCGTGCATGAGTAGCAAGCGAATTTGTTTCCTTTGGCAGTTCCATGTTGAAGCAATTACAGGCAAGTTATATACCAAAAGTCACACAAAAATGTGCAATTGAAATCTGCCAAAATCATGCAGTTTTGAACACTTCTGGCCAAGAAATCTGGTGTTCATTGCTCTAGTGCCAAAACTTATGGAACGACCTCATAAAAAAATTGCTGACGGCAGTATGCCTGAATGATGGGCAAATAGCAAAAGGAATAGGGAACACTATTTAAACGCATGTCCCATCAGCCTGAACACATTTCTACCGTCTCTCGAAACAACGCATCAATACAGCGCTCATAGAACTCGTCATTCATGGACTCAAAGAAAATTGTGAGTTCTCAGCATATTTGATTGATGTCTCTGGGACTTCTTCTTCCTCAAGAATGCTCCAGGACCGGAATAGATGATTATCGCATACCACAGTCAAATCGTCGACGAATTTCTCAATGGTCAAAGTCTGATTCTCTTCAGTTGCTTGAATGACGGCCTTCGATCAACCCGCGTGGACGTCCGGAGCGCAGCTGGTCTTTCAAGTTGGTGTCGCCTGCACGAAACTCAGCAATGAATTGAAACGCTGTTAACCCTGAACACAAACCCTTGAGCCTTTGCACTGTTGATGTTCTCGAAGGCGGTCTGTGCATCGCGTCCTAATATGTACTGGCAAAGCAGCAAATTGCGACAAAAGCTTCGTTGAGCGGCCATAATGCGACAAGTACGGACAAATTTTGTGCCAGAAGAAAGCTCAGAAAATTCTGCATAGAGCGGTGCTGATTTGTTTTCTGAGAGATGGTAAAAAATGTGTTTACGGTTGAGTGGCCCATCCTTTGGATAATGTTGTCAAACAAATTTATTTACTTCTGGTTGATGAATTTGGGGCATATTGCTTCAGTGCCAAAACTTATGAGACCTAATAAATGCGAGAAAACGAATTGAATACATTAAGTGTTGGAAATCCCTCATGATAATAATGGAGTGTATAAGTTAAGTGATGATTCAAGGTGATGAGTTTAGAACCTACATCACAATGTTTCAACACTTTTCAACCTTTTTGTTAAGTTAATGTTGCCATTATTGTTTCATTATTTATTGGCCCACCTCTTCAAGAAGATTTTCAAAATTTATCCATCTAATTTCGTAATTTCATTCGCCGGTATACCTTTTTCTTCCACTCGCTGTCTCACTTGTGTACTTCACTGCTCATCTGATCTGTATAAGGTAGGTTGCCCTGAGTTTTAATGGTTGTATACTCACCATGATTTCAAAATCTTTTTTTGCAACTGATTGTGCGGATTTTACAAAGACCGACTTTCCATATTCCCTGATACTGATTATTTGTCTATTCCAAAACTTACGCTGTTGTTTGACTGACCCGAGGATATTACCGTGTTGTCATGGAACTGGCTGGCGTCTTGGCAGCTTCATCTTCTTGGGAGCGTGGAGCTATTTTACGTGAATCGTTCCATCTAATTTGGTAAAGTTCTTCATGGTGCTAATAAAGACTTAGCATATGAACGAACGCCAAACTTGAATAAGAAGCTCACCTTTTATGAGGTTGGACTACTCACTCCTATGAGCTCAGGGGATAACAAGTGAAGCTCGCTCTGATAAGAAATCAATCTGAGAAGAAGGGCTACGCAACGTGTGTAATGAAGCATTTGTTCTTCCAATCTGTTTTTAGATTTTTGAAAGTTTCCAGAGCATTTTGAAGATCTATGCGGATTGACTCTTTTGATTCTTTCCTCTTAAGAGTGGTGAAAATCACTTTGAAATCATCCCATTCTTGTCTTTGTGCTCTATGTGCACCTAGTCGAATAGTTTATTGGAACTGTGAGCTTTCCATTTAGATGTCCTTTTATGCAGATACACTGGTACACAAGGAAGTGTTTATTAAATTTGCTGAGATTGAAAGAAGTTCGACATTCGGAAAGATTGCTAGGCCATGTGAGAACTTTTGATAAAACGAAATTCAGTGAGTATGCACTGGTACCATGAAAGCGAATCACCAGACCAGACTGTTTAAACAATAGATCGACGATTGTCCTGCAGAAATCAGTAGCCCATGAAAAGGATCCGTCATCCGAAATGGACTCTAATCTAGTCGATTCGACTCGATGCAATAGCGAATACACATATGGCCACAAAGAACACGTGTGGATCATGCAACTCGGACTAACGCTCCTCTGAAGAAGAGGAAGACGCAAAAAAGAATCCTTCTCCAAACGCATGTTAGTTCAAAAGTGCAAGAAAGTTTATCTGCATTTTGTTGAGTGGTTTTACAAAACAGCTGATACCTCCCAAATAGAAATAAAGCGTTCTTTCTGTGGAACTGGCGCGGATCAAAACCGATCCCTTCCGCTGAATAACAATTTTTCATATGATTGCTGATAATTATTTGAAGGCTTAAATTTCTGGCTAGCGCGGCATGGCTGGGCCGACTTTCAAAAAATCAATATTATAACACTTCAGTGAGAGGAGAACATTTGTGTTTCAGACACGCGCTTTTCTCGCGAGACACAGCTCTTCCTTCAAACTATTAGGAATGATCCGAGAGCATAATATTTGAAGATTCCAATATCGAACAGAGAAGATGAATCCCCTGTGCTTTTTCTGGAAAGGCAGTTACTAGGCAGTAGGAAAAATAAGATTGATTCGCGCACGTGAGCAAATGTGTTTTGGCCAAATCGCGGGCCGCGAAGCTGGGGTGGCAGAGGGGTGAGCGAGCGCGATCATCGATCGGACGGCGCCCGTAATGGAGCGCAATTCTTGTTACTTGACCAGCAACTGATTCTCCGCTTTGGAAGAAACTGCAGATCAAATGCCTGACTCTGATACTAAAAGATTTCTCAACACGTTCATGTGCTTTTCGTGCTTCCAGCAAAGTAACAGTTGAATTGCGCCGTCCTATGTGAAAGACAATTTTATTTTGAATTTTGCAGCGTCATAAAAAGAACTTTTGCGAAACACCGGCTATGTACGGCGCTAGCCAGAGATTTGGGCTTTCAAATGATTACTAACACTCCTATTAAAAGTTCTTCTCCAAGGCAAAAAATCGCCTTTCGTTCTGTATCGTCTAACGAAAAAGTATGAAATAAACAAATTAGTCAAGTTGTGGCCACAATCTAAAAAAGTCCGGTGTTTTGTTGAATTGTTAAAGGGTAGGATTTAGGGTGTCATCAAGCTTCGTCTGATTTCTTAGAAAAAATTTTTGCTTAGTTGCTTATGCTTCTACTGTTTTCTCGCAGTATTATGGTTTTTCGACGATATCAAAGAGAACTGAGCGGGCGAGCAAAAATCCAATCTCTGACGCGAGTTGAACACGCATTTCATCCGTGCGGTGAACGCGTTGCTAACACTACATCACCGAGCCACCGAGTATTAGTAAACAAATTAACATTCCGAGTATTAGTGTTAAATAGCTGTCGGTCAACTGGGTTATAAGCTAATCGCATACCCGACCAAACGTCAAGTTTGGTGACTGATAGTAACATCGGATGTTGAAGATGAGTGGTCGGCAAGTGCCTCATGGTGAGGGTGAGCAGCGTCCCGGATAGGATGAAGCGCGGGTTCGATTCCCTATGAGGCGGTCTGTGCTCACATCCAATTCTCTTAGGTAGCTCACAGTTGAATCCATGACGTATTTAAATCCAAGATTGGCTATGTTTTTACTGCTATTTTACGGTATTATGGTTCGTTCGGGTATACTATGATAATCGAGTGATGAGCAAAAATTCTTCAGGCTAGAGACGAATCAGGTTTCATTAATTTCTGGGACGCGTGCTACCATTACACCATCAAGATCACCGCTTACTCACAAAACCTATTAAAGGTTGGTGGCTGATAGCTATGATAGAACGATATTGAAGAATAAGTGGTTAAAAGACAAAAAGACGAAGGTTTCTGCCCGAATGACGAGACTTTAAGGTCGAAACACGTGTATCGGCGCTGTACAAGAGACCTTTACCAGACCACATGACATGTTGGCTCAAATAATAATTAGGGGATATATTGAAACTATAAGATCGATAAAAAGGTACTGAAAAACATAAGCAGTTAATTTGTAATAAATACAAGGGCCGCAAATTTAACTGAGATTATATAGCGATATTGCTTACCCGACCAAACCTGTCAAAGGTGGTTGTTGATAGCTATGATAGAGAGATATGAAAGAATGTGTGGTGCGTAAGCGAAGGCCTCGATGATGTAGTGTTACGTTAGCACACGCTCACTGTGAGGATGAAACGTGGTTCATCTCCCGCCAGAGACTGAATTCTTGCTCACCACTCAATTGTCTTAGGTATACCTGCTTAATTTTTATAATTTTGGCAGTAGAGGGCACCGTGGCTGACTCTTTGTGATGCTCGTCGCGGCGCTCGTGGAGCCGAGCTCCGTTACCCTCCCACCTACAGCTCCGTCCAGCAATCCACAACAACTCCTATGGGACGGTCAAAGCCAGACTATTCTCGTGACTGCAAGGAGATTTGCTCAACCAGTATTCTACGCGTTCAGGAAGAAGACGAGACTCGAACTGAATATTAGAAGTACTGGGATCCGCACAGTAAAACAGCACTGTGAAGAGAATCAGTAAAGTAAAGTACAAAGCTTTTTTGACAGTATTTCGATTAACAAATATATAAACACTGCTGTTCGATAAACATGTCACTTTAACAGTTCGGCGGGGTTGTGAAATCAATTGTTATGGAGCAATTTCTGCTTTAGATCGTTTCGCTGAACTTTCACCGATATTGATAACAAAGATCGATGGTGGGGCTAATGGAGGGCTGTTATTCCACTGTGAACAGTCAAGCTCATCAGTAGATGCAGAAAGTTGACATCAATATGTTTCCACTAATCAAGTGATGTCTATGTTTGAAAAAATTTTCAATACACCTTCATTGAACACAGTATAAGCAACTATCGATTGAAGATATTATTTGTTAAGGATATGACTTATTTTGAGCCATAGGTCTAGTGCTATATAGGCGCCTATTTCGTCCTATGTGGGACTCATCAGTAGCACCCTCCCTCGGTTCCGTCGATCCCTTGAGGTTAAATAATCCTCTAAAGGAATCGGCGCCGAGTAAAAACTATTCACCCAAAGTCGGATGATGGTCTTACCTGACTTTGTGGTGACCGGCAGTCGAGCTTACGGCTTTATAAAATGAACTATACTTCTGCTACTGATGAGTCCCACATAGGACGAAATAGGCGCCTATATAGCACTAGACCTATGGCTCAAAATAAGTCATATCCTTATCAGATTAAATCATTTTGAGCGGGTCTGTAAAAAAAGCAGTCGATAGCAGAAGATATTATTGTTGTAAAATTTTCTACTTAAGTTCTGCTTAACATTCTTTTTTGGAGCACTTTTTTTTCTAGCGTAGCAGATAGCTACAAGAATCCTCTTTATGCACCTATTTCTACTTAAAACACTTCGGCAGTTCATCTGCCATCTGGATAGTCTCATTCGTTCAAAAAATAAAGGGAAAGGGAAGGAGAAGAGAAAAGAAAAAGAAAGAAAAAAGAAAGTAAAGGAAAGGATATAAAATGTACGGCGCTCATCAGTCGCTCGACGATGCTTTATGCGTTCCTTTGCTAAGCCTTGAAAAGGTGATTGAATGAATATACAGACTTATGCAGTAACTTGTGTTGATCTGCCAATGTTTCAATGCGTCTATAACTTCATACAACTCTAAACTAACAGCTTGCCGACATTTGTGGGCTGAAAGATCTGGTTGAATCGGTGATCAAACCAGAGACCTCACATTTGTTAAGGCATCAGTATTTTCTGTCGCAGTCACTCAATGTACAAGAGAAGCTCGAAAGAATCTAAAGATTCTGAATAGTATCTCAGTTGGTGCGGTCTCAAGATTATTTGTTAATCATAGACTCTACGATGTTTTTAAAGAAACTGTTCTTTGCGTCAAGAACAAATAGGGGCTTTTCCTTTTTGGGCTCGCAGCTCCTTAGTGTCGTAAAAGCAGGTGGTAGACATGATGATAGTTTGTATGGTAAATGCAATTCAAACGGACTTATGATTACTAGAAACATTATCCTTGTATTTATGTCGTTTTTTCATCACAAATGATCTCTTCTTATTTCACGTGGGCGTGACTATGTCTTAATTTTTCGTAATGAAAGAAGTTTTCGAATGAATAGAATGCAATAGAAGTTGCTTTCTTCCAAATCTACAAAACTTTTTGATGCCATTGTACTCTTACCGCCACCCCGGTCATCATAATGGAGCATCTTCTCGATATTCGATATGATCATATATGTTTGCGTCAGTACTGATACTCTCAAAACATTCTTAAAGGCATAATAGATATAAATACAAGTTTAGAACTTCAATATGCCTGTAGTTACTCTTGAGCCATGCATATGGTCTTGTTATGAACACTTATACAGTACAGTACACGTGTTTCGGCATTGCAGCCTCGTCAAATGTGCAATGCCATTCGTCTGAACCAACACCTTTTGGAGAAGCCCCCACCCCAAATTGATATCAAACATATTTCAGTATGCTATAAAATCATTTATGAGCCACGCATGTCAATGTTGTCTGTTAAAAAGGCTGACGTATAGAGTCCGATACACGTGTTTCGATCTTGCGATCTCGTCACTCGTGCAGTTACCCTTTCTCGTCTTTTGCCAATCCTATGTGGGTGATCCAGTTCCCACACTGAAGAGTTAGCGGACGACGAACGTTTTCACACTAAATGTCCTGTGAGATTATCACTCGAACACAGAGTGTTGTACACTCAGATTTCTTTTGGCTAGTATATTTGATATATCATAACTTTCGTTTCGAGTGTTTTCTTATATTGAAATTTGAGCTGTGGTCTCAAGAAAACACTCGAAACGAAAGATATGATATATCAAATATACTAGCCAAGAGCAATCGAGTGCACAACACTCTGTGTTTGGTGATAAGTCCACCGGACATAGAGTGTAAAATGTTCGTCGTGGCTACCTCTTAGTGTGGGAACTGGAGAACCCACACAGGATTGGCAATAGTCGAGAAAGGGTAACTGCCCGACTGACGATATCGCAAGATCGAAACACGTGTATCGGGCTCTATAAGTCAGCCCTATTTTAGCAGACAGCATGACATGAGTAGCTCAAAAATAATTTTATGGCATATTAAAATTTGAATGCGGTCTTAAGAAAACACTCGAAACGACAGGTATAATATAGAATTGTCTAGTGAATTTTTTCTGTGAGTCCTAATTTGATTTTGATTCCATAACTGCAAGTGACCGACAAAATGTAAGTTATATATAATTTACAAGTTTTAGCTATAGTAGACAGCATGTAGCCGGAGGTTGGACGTGATTTGCAATGCAGAAATGCTGTTGATATGGTTTTGCTTTCTGATCTTATCAAACGTTCTATCCATCCGAATCTTACAACCTGGTGCTAGACTCGTCCTTGGGAGAATAGCAGTTCTGATCTGATGTACTGGTTGCCCACCGTCAATTATTGTACAGTCCATTGTGTATTCGATCCCTCTAACCATACTCAGGGGTGTCAGACTTATGGAACATCTCTCAGGGGTTGATCTAATTGTATTATTACGTGGAATGAAGCTATTTTGGAGCTTCACTTGCTTACAAAAATGAATCAGTGCCAATTCCTCTCTGATTTTGCATTTCACGAATTTTTAGCACTGATTTATTGATGGATAGGCAGAAGAAATAAATTTTTTTCATCAGGTGTTCTCATATGTTTTGGCACTAGAGCAATATACACAAATCTTATTAACCGGAAGTAATTAAAATTGCTTAACAACGTTATTTAAAGTATGCACCATCAGCCTGAGCACATTTCTGTCATGTCTTAAAGAACATATTGATTCGCGCTCATGAAACTCGCTATGCTTGGATTCAAAGAAAGATGTCAATCCTAGTAGCAAATGATTGAAGTCTCCGAGCTTATTCTTGCTCAGGAAGTGATTTAGCTACCAGAAGAGGTGGCAGCCAGACGATGACAAGTCAGGACTCTACGGCGGATGATCCAGCATGCCCCAGTCTAGTTTGATCGACTTTCTCTTTGTCAATTTGGTTACATGCAGCAATGCGTTGTCTCGAAGCAGGTTGAGATTGCTGCGACGTCGACGTGACAGAGCCGATTGGAGAGGTCCAAGTGACTACAGCAGCGTTTGGCTGAATTGACCCGATCCTGTCCCAAATGTGACGAGCGTCAATTCGTACTCGCAAAGCAGCAAACTGCGATAGAGGCTTCGTTGAGCGGTCATAATGCGACAAGTATGAACAAATTTGGTACCAAAAGAAAGCTCAGAAAACTCCGCACAAAGTGCTATTGATTTTTCACCCGAGAAATGGCAGAATTGTGTTCAGACTGATGGCACATACTTTGAATAGTGTTGTTAAACATTTTCATTATTTCTCGTTAAAAAAATTTGGTGTTTATTGCTCTATTGCTGAAGCTTATGAGAAGACCTAATATATTCACATGACAATACAACAAGGATTGCAAACCATTCACTGCTCATATCGTCACTGGTATGTTAAATGAGTTCCCAATTGTTAAAATTTGATCTGAGAGTTTTGCTAATAACAACTATGTAATCAACCTCTTTCTTTACTATTTGATTGAAAAGTTCATTAAAGTTTTGTAATGACTGGCCTCACTTTCGTTTATTTATAGCAAAAAATTTATAATTCATGATTCATCAATCTCAGTGTAGGCATAAACGAAATTGCGAATGTGTTTTCAATTGAATTACCTCTTTGAAAGGAAAAAAAATCGGAAATTGGCAGCTTTGCCAGCTGCAGCTGTACATCGTCGTCGTCGATGTTGTCGATTGCCATGTTATTATTGCTATCGTTGCTCACCGACAATTATGCTTCCGCTTTTTACATCCGTTCCTTAGAAACAAAACGAATTCATCTGTTTTATAGATAATGAGCAAAGGTGATATCTGTTTTCAAAAACTGGGCCAAGTGCACTCCCTACCCCGACGGGTCTACATTACTGATGACTGGGTACTGTCAGGGCTGAGAAGCTTTTACTAGTGATAAACAGTAGAAACAAACCTCTGCTTCTACTCGTTTTTCGAGGTCGTTAAGCTTATTTGCTAGTTATTGAGCGTAGGGAAAACGATTTTAGATTCTACTGATGCCCATCCGAGTTAATCGGTAACTTTCGGAGTTTCACTTAGTATATGTGGATCTTACGAGTATCGTTGAAGAAAGTGATCTTATTTTTGTCAAATGATTAGCTGATAAATGCCACTCTTTTATGATAGACGTTCTCAGAAAATCAAAAATGAGTGAGATCTTCTTTTCCATAGGCTACATATGGCCTCAACTTGCCTGAAGCTTTTTGGGTGAAATGAAAAATATTGACAAGAATATGGTCATAGACAATTTGGATGTAAAATAAAAAATTGAGGTGTAGTTTTGGTATTATGGTGAATGCAGACCTAGATATAATTCATATAGATATTATGGTAGCCTTTAGGCATTTCTTTTTCAACTGTATTAGCTCCATGTTTTTGTTCTTATCAGGATCGTTCGCCTGCAGGACGAGGTGTTGATGCTTCAATGTTGTGGGAAAGGATTTCATCTTTACATTTTTTTTCAAAACAATGATCAATGCGTTCACTTCGTTCAACACTGACGAAAGATAGACCGAATACTGTTTCGCCAAAGATTAATAAGTAAAAGGTCACGGTGAAATGGAAGAAAAAAGTTGTTATGAATCTTGTCCATTACTAGGTGCATATATTATTTCTTATAACTAACGGAAACTATTATTTTCTGGAATGATGGGATATGAGTACTTTATGAAGCAATTCATTGATTTTTTTTCTTTGTTCATAATTTGAAACCTTGGCTCTAATGCTTTCTCTTCACTGAAATATGTTATAAATTCTCGTTAAGGAGAAAAGAACCCACATTCAATAAAACGGAGAATAGGTTTGGCAATGATAAGCCTGGACATGAACACAGAATCATAAAAGATTGGAATAAATTTATGAAAAAAACAATCCACTGTTACTTTTTTGAGTTTTTCGAGAAGGATATAGTTAGTGCCTTGAAGATAGGGCAATTAGAGGCTCAAACTGCTTCTTATTTAATTTTTTTCTCGACGCTTGTTAGCAGCAAAGCGCCAATTACGTCGACATTAGTGTTGTTTGTCGAGAGATGTCCTATGGAATAATTCACACCCCAACTAGCTCTTTCCTTTCCATTGACGACATTTCACCACAGGGAGCATAGCAGGTATTATCGACTTTATGTGTTATAAAAAGTGTAAATGGCAACACCCAGGTGCGTCACCGTCATATTGAAGTGTCAATGTCCTTCGTTACAGTGTCATCAGTTGATTCTCTTATGAAATCTTGAGAGGTTGTAGAATTTCCACTCCCATGGTGGTGGAGCAACAACTGAGACATCCACTGTAACACACGCGTGGTTTTTGATCGATCCCTCTTTTAGAGCTAATCAAATCCATCGTCTATTCATGATGACGAAATAGTATCAGGCTTGCCTAAGAAAGTAACAAACGACCTGATACATTGGTATACTACAACAAAGTATTTTATGAGCCAGATTAGCACTCAGTCACCTCTGCTACCATGCGGGCGAAGTTGAATCGATCGCACACCCGTAACTGATGATAACGCCAAGTTTCAATTTCCAACTTTTACTCTTAAAGTTTAAGTACGAGGAAGTGTTCAGCGTCCTGACAATAATTCATTTCATTATGTGGAGGGCCCAATTTACCATGCTCGGGCTCAACGTCACACAGGCTCACATTTCTCTCATCCTTGTGAAGTCAACAAATTGGTAATTGACTTGTCTGAGAAAAGCTGTGAGTGATATGAAAAATTTGGAGTTCGGCGGGAGTCAAACCAGCGTCTCACCCTTCCCGCATGCGCGTGATACAGAGGCTCTTGTTCTGCTTTCATTCTTTCTGTTACAAAAGATACAATTATGTCAGCAACCAATCGTCAACGATTTAGCCTGATTATCAAATATTGGTATCGAAGGCTTTAAATATGTAATCAAAGAAAATTATATTAACCGCTCCTTAGACACTATTCTAGTACTGGATTCAATGTCAATACCTGCTTACCAGGCCTGATCGTCAACGGTTAATTGATGGCAGAATGTATTTCTTGTAAAGCGCAAGGAAGGATAGCGGAACAGGAACTCTGGTAGTGCACTGGTTAGTGCGTGCACACAGAAACGATAAGTCAGCACTCGCCAAAGGTTCAAAATTTTGCATATCATGCACTGTTATGAAGATATAATCATAACAACACATCATTGTTGAAAAAAATCCTTCTTGAACAGCAGCCAGAGCCGCAAGCCACAAAGTTCAAAAAACTTAGAGGATTGTGGACACCTACAAACTAGTCTAACGAAAGATCTGTTGAGATCAGAACAGTAAGATTCAAGAGGTGTAATATCATGCAAATACAAAAAATCGAACTTTAATCATCAAGTGGGGCAAATAGCACTGCCAAAAAGTGATGCAGCTGCGAAAGGAGGTTTCCACCACAGGTATATCAGTATGGTCTTCAAGCAAAGAGCAGCTTAACATTTGTGAAACGTAGTTGAGCACTTATCTGATCATCCTGGTAACTGTCCTTTTTCACTGCGAGAATCCCAGTACTTCTAGTACTCAAATCGTCTTTCGTCTCCATCATGAACGTCGTGAAAACAATGATCGAGCAATCTTTTTGATTATGAAGATACCGGCTGAAGCCCTGTATGACGCTCGTCATTGGTTGCCGGAGAAAGCTGAGAGGTGGGGATCAGCACCGCGCCGCTTCGCGCTGTGCATAACAACCAGTGGCCCTAATACCCTTAGGGAACAGTTTAGTTGGTGTTCTAGACGGCGGTTTAGGAACTAGAATAGCAAAGAAAACTAACTGATACGAAAAAGCAGAAAAGTGGAAATTTTTATGGGCCTACATAAACCAACATCACTCGTAAAGAAGGTTCAACCAAGCAAAAAGGCGCTTTTCTGTTATTGATCAAAGATTTTTAGAATGAAGTTTTCCGCTCAACAAAGACTTTCGATTTGTGCTCCAATGATTATTCTAAAAATTAAATCTCGGAGAAATAGAAAGTGTACTTGTTTTTCAGAAAACCAGGTCTTCTTACGCCATTGTAACAGTGAAAATAAAAGTATGTTCCATACGCGTTAAGCGTTTCGCGCTTATATTCCTCAAGACAGAGCTTTTCTCCTGAACTGCTGCCCACCATTAGATAGCAGAAATGTCGTATATCTCAGAAGTGTATTCAATCTTTATTAAGGCCTTCGCAAACATTATAACAGGGAAAATATAATTGTGTTCCACACTCATTGCGCGTTGTCGCGTGTATTTTACGTAGCACAGAGCTCTTCTCTTACAGCAATAGTAGTCGTTGAATAGCATGAATCTCGATTCAAAAGTGTATTTGTTTTCCATTCAGGAAAGTATCTTGTAGCGCTGTAGCAGAGAAAATAAAACTGTATTTCACACGCACGTTATCGCGAGTATATACTCAATTCTTGAAAATTTTCCTTCGTTTCGAAGAAGTTTTTGCAATTTTTTTTCGTAATTAAATTGCGGAAAAAAAATCTTGTTCCATTTCTCTGTGGGCTTGAGTTATTTTTTTTATATATGCCTAAACCTACTCAAGAAAAACATATGAATTTGTAGAAAAAACTATGAAACATCTGAATCATACTCTTTCAACAGAGCTTTCTTATGACTGAATAAAACTATAAATTAATGACAAAAATCAGGCCCCACATGTGAATCGCGCTGCATAATTGATCAACTGGCGACAGGCAATGCTCAGCGTGTTTGAAGCTCAATCTTATTTTGCCTGATTCAGAGTGAGAGTTTTTTTTTTAGAACGCAAGGAATGCTGAATCGCCGGAACTTACTCTATCTGATGGATACAAATTGTCTAAAGGAAAAACTTTGCCCTGTGAAAAACTCGCATATGTATATCACGAATCTATTTTCTCTACAGCGCCGTAAAAGGTTTTAAAAAACAATTATATTCTTGTAACTTCCGCAATTTACGCCATGGAATGATCTACTAGTTTGAAGGACGACCTCTGCCGAGCGAAACTTATGCGCGATTACACTCTACGCGTACGAAATATAATTTCGTTTGCAGTGCTACAAAAATGTCAAAAGACCTTGCAAAAAAATAGAAACATTTTTGAATATTCCTAGTTTTGAATAATCACTTAGAGCCCGATGGAAAGTCTTGGCGCAGTGGAAAATTCTCCTCCATAAATCGTTGTCCGATGACAGAAAAGTACCAAAAAAGATCAAAGACACAATCGGGAATAATGAAAGCTCAAAAATACTCTCTTTTATGAAATTTGCCACTTGGCTTTGAAAACACGAACGAGCTATGAATGACTGAGTGCTCTATTTTTTGGAAAGTTTATCATTCGTTATGCAACAAATTCTGTCAACGATGACGGCAGTTTTAAGATTTTGTCTTATCTTGGTTGGAATTGAGTCCATTAAATTAAACTACTTTGACACAGAATAAGGTGTGATGGGTTGCGTCTTGTAGGCATGATTTTACGATTGGGTGCGGCTACTTACAATCGGAGTTGAGACCTACGGTCGTTTCCATGGCATTCACTTGTCTACTCCATATAGTAACAGCACTAAATTTAGGAGATGCTGCACATATAGTTTGACATCTTTGTCTTACCAATATCAATGAATATTTGACACGTTAACTGCTTTGAGCCATTAACGGCACATATGCGTCAATTGTAATTTATTGGTTTTCTTCTCAACAGGGACAAAAACACAAGTTTGTTAACTTGGTATTAATCTATTCACTCCGATCACACTCATCTGCCTCTGTGTTGTGTGGGAGCCGTCACTTATCAAGGTAATCAGCGACTAATCCTTCTTGCACCTCATTGATAAGCTCTAATCACAAATACAAACGAAGCCGTTCATAAGCCAAGGCAAATGACACAACTATCCCCGCTATCGATCCCATCGCCCGTTCGTAAAATTACTATTGAGTTAAGAAACCCGCATAGCATTACTTGGAATGGTTTCCAAGTAAATAATGTGCTATAAAAAGTACTTTTCTTCAGTTTTTGAAAACTAAATTTATTCTCCAAGCCTGTTAAGTTCATGCACTCGAAACGTTGAATCAAAGACTTTTGAGCATATTATTTTGACAAAAATATGGAGAAGCGCTCCATAATATTGCGTATCAACAGATAGCCAAGAGTATGAGTTTTATATTTTTCAAACTCCACCTGTCATGCTTTTTCGATTCATGTTTATTATTTCTGTACTATGTCTATTGAAAAGCAGATTTTAGTAAAGTATTTCATAATCAATGCTTGAATATTTGCAATTTATGGATTCAAATTTTCTATAAAAGTAGCGATTTTAAGAAAAAAAATCTTCACACGTATGTGTTAGCGCGTTCTTTTCAGCGTTTGACGATGGAATCTGATTGATTATATATTACAGATATTTTCCACATATACTTGAAACTCTCACCTTTTCAAACATTTGTTAATCGGTAAATTGGAACGACGTTGATAAACCATTTTTGGCAGCTGGTTGTAGCTTCAGCGGTGTTTGATCTTCGGCATCGTAACTAATTCAATTCTCTGTGCCACCATTCACGCACAGTTGACGATGTTTTCAAGGCGATTTGGTAGTGTTCTCCACTTACAAAGCGTTACCAGTGTCTTTTAACTTGGGATAAATCAATATTTTGGGCACTAATAGTATGATTAAAACATTAAAGATACTTTGAAAAGCACTGTATCCTATCACCTTTTGAATAATTGGTACTTTTCCATTATCTGCATCGTATTTCAACCGCTTGGAAAAAGGAGTTCTTTGCTTTTGCCTGAAATTTTACTACATTCCCTTGCTTAAGTCAAGGAACTCTTGAAGGTGTACCCTGTTTTTGAGATTGTTTTTTTATTGCGCTGATGGAATTTTAAAGAAAATTTCTTTCACAATCAAAAATTTTTTGCCGGGTAAAGTTTTTCCATCAAACTTCATAAACCATTCGATAGCGTAAATCTTAGTAATTTTAGTAAGATATTCGTTTTTTAGGGAAGCTTCTTACTGTCACATTCAAAAAAGATTTTACTTCATTAATTTGGCACTGGAAAAAGCGCGGATGTATACCAATGTTGCGAATTCCTATCCACTTACTGGAAAAAGCGCGGTAGCTTGAAGCTAATGTCGCGCTGCGCGAAATCTATCTTTCCTTTGGCTACTACGATGCCCTAAGAAGTTCTTTCAAAAGATGAACTACTCCATCATGTTGTCAGTGAATTGTGATATCGAGTGATTATCAGAAGTCTAAAGGAGCGACTATGTCCAGTGAACAGTGCTTGAGTGTTGAACATGGTTTTATTTGTACTGTAACAGCGCGTTAAGAAGTCATTTTCGAAAACCAGTTACGCCATTCAAGCTCTCGAGACTCATGCTTTCGAATGGCTACGAAATCTTTAGAAAAAAGCGAGAAACTTGTTTTTCCCAAGGAGTCGAATTTTGTAACGGATTGCGGAGATGGTCTGAATTTGCGAAAGCCAATCTTCTTTTAACTGCTACAGCGCACTATGAAACTCTTTTCAAACGAAGTGCATCACTAAAATCGCTTAGTTTGTGCTATCGCATAGTTACTGGAAGTTCAGAGGAAAACTCTTTATACAGCAAAAGTGCTTGAATGTGAAATGAAATTTTATTTCTAATGGTCTGACGAATCAAAAGTCATTCCAAAAATAAAATACGCCATCAAAATTTTGGTGATTTGAGCTATCGAATGAGTACTAAAACTCTGAACAAAAGCAAAGAACTCCCTTTTTCAAAGGGCTGAATCAGGGTGGAGATAATGAAAAGGTGCCAAATAATCACCACAGAAAAACGGACAGGCCATTACTTGTGCTTGTGCTGTCATTGAATCAATGCTATTCAACGATTTATGAGTGTGTTTATTCCTCTATCATAGGGAATACTGGTAAGCAGTGATGAGCACTAGTGAGTAATCCTACATTCAACTTAAGCAAAGCACTCTTCTTTACTATAGATACCGGAAAATACAGAATAGCGACCGCGCTTGTATGACATTTGTTTTGGAGTTTCTAGAATGAAAATAGAGCTGAATAAATCGCAACTCCAATGGCGTTTACTACATCAATCAATTATTAACCATTTGACAAAAAAAAAGAAGACGGCATCAAATCAAAATGAATCTTTAGAAGAAAAAATCCTGTAACAAAATGATTTGATGTGTTTGAAAAAGATAACCATGCCAATTTTTGATTAACTGTAGTTATTTCTCTGAAAATTCTGATTCACCAGTGATGAGTTTCCAGGGTTGCAAAATTGAAATAATGCAATCGCATTTTGCAAGTAATGATATCGTCTCACATTAATGATTCATCTCTTACGTTATGGTTAGCTGAAAGCTTATCACTTGATCAGATCCATTGAAAATGCTTTATCAGACGGATGGAACTCTCCAGTAGCCTCAGCTGATGTTATCATAGAAATGGATTCAGTCAATTGCATATTATCTTGTGAATCCTTACAGTGCCTAGTCATTACAACTCTTCTAGTCCTTTATTTTATTGCATTTGAGAATTCACTATATCAGTTTGGACTATTTTAGTCGCCGAAGTATGGAAAGCATATCTATGATGGTTTACAGGCCATTAACTCAACTTTAAAAAAATCCAATCTTATGTGATTACATATCTCATCGTTACTAAATTTCATAATTGAGCATGTTTACACTTGCAGTTGTAAAGAGTTTGCAGGAATATCAGATGAACCTTAACATCACTGCCAAGGTTTTTCCTATTGAATTTGTTTTCTCGACATTTTCAGCCACTAAAACGGCTGCCATTGCACATTTTTTTCACCGTAATTTCTGCGCTGTAAGCTTGTGATAAAAGTAAAGACAAAGCTATACTGCTTTCAAAAATGCCCAATACTACTTCCTCTTCAGAATTGATCTCTAACAAGCTCAATTTGTGCGTTATATCGCTCATACTGATGTACTCCTGTATTTACATACTCTTTGTGAATATTCCGGCATCTTCTAATCACTAGATCAAATCATCAACTATGAAGGTTTTGTGTGGTGTTCGCTGCTAATTGAGGATTTTGGATTCGTCATAAATGTCGCTAAATGATTGTTAAGTCGATTCTACCTGAAACTATGGCATGACTGTGGTAAGACGTCAGCAGGTCATCACATGTCGTTGTCAGTTTTTGCGGACTGAAGTAATACCGACCCCAGCAGAATGTAAGACATGGTTAACCAGGAAAAGACCCGAACCAGTGCCTTGTGTGAATTCAACGGCATCATTACTTTTGCGCTACTCGGGCAAATATTACCATTACAGACGAGAAAAACTCGAAAGTAAGGTGAATTTTAAAAAAATTGTGCTGGTGTACTGGGCAGGCTTTTTGCTCATAAGACTCACATTTATTTCTTTTTTTGTTCCGCTTTTTTTTTGTTTCTCCAATCTCCTCACTGACACTTTCCTTATTTATTTTCCTGCTTTTACTATCTAGATTTTGTATAGCCTAACATCTTGTCTGTACTACATTAACTAAGGTGATTTGTGATAACACCTTTAATGGAGCACTCTAGATCAAGTGAGCTCTTATAGTTTATCATCAACGTCGAAATGTCATATATGGTCACTCATGACTCACAAGCCATCCATCCCTTCGGGGTCGGTAAATTGGCCTCGTACTTGTCTGGAAGGACAAGCAGCACTAGCGCGATACAGTGGTATGGCAACCGCGAGTCATTGTAAACGCCAGATAAGCATTCATTCACCTCAAACGAAGCTTAAAATCCAATGAATTATCTGCTAATTAATTTAATTGATGTGTTCACATGTCCGTGCCTGCTTCCACATGTGGGCGGGGCCAGCGATGGGCGGAAAGGGTTGCTAAGAGCTGGCTAGCAGTTGAACGGTCAAGTAGGCCACTGAGCCCCACACAGTGCGAAAACGATGAGACATCTCTTCTGGATAATTCTTCAGCCAATTACGTCATCATTTATCATCATCATCAGCTTGTAACTAAAGTATGAAATCCATCTGACGAGTTTCCTTGTCTCGAATTTGCAGCTTAATGAAATCTCAATGCATTTTTTTCCTGTGTCACTCCATTTTGCATAACTAAAATTTTGTTATCCGAACATGTGAAGACATGTATTGATTGTAAGTCGATTTTGAGCTTAAGTTCAACAGGATGAAATAATGGATATATAGATTTGTGGAGCCGACATATACAGTTAAAGAGTAGCAAATCCACTGCATTCTCAAAATGGGTCCATGGCTGTTATATAAAAATTCTTCCTTTCTTTTTACATGCCAATTACAAGAGTACTTTGAAGATTCCGCTTATGTATGTGCGGCTACATAGTGTTGATTTATCACTTTGTGGCTGCAGTTTGATATGCTGAAGCTTTCTAGGATGTTCTCCACATGGTTTTACGTACTCGTTTTCTACTTAACGTCAGGTGCATCGAAAAAGCTTCCCGATATTTACTGGAATTCAACAAACTCCTTGTAAGTGCTCTGGCGTTATTTTGTTCCTTTTTATTTTTTGCCATTTAATTTTTTAATATATCGTGATTGTGAAAACGTTCCTTCCTCGTTGCCTTGAATTGATGGCACTTACGTAACTGAAAATGATTGTTGGTGGGTGATTGAAAGAGATCACCTTCATGGTTTCTCATAAGAGCGTTGAAGGTTTTTTTCATGCCGTAGATGTACCAATTTTTTACCAGATTTTGACCCAGATTAGTCACCATCTCAGTATTGCCTCCCGTTACTTGATAACGATATCCAATCTCGTCTCAGCCACATGAGCAATGAAGAAAAAACTAAGGTTCGCCTAAAAGGCTTCCTATATCACTGATGAAATTGGACACCCGTGTTCGTAATGCGGTATGTCCTAACAAGTAACGATCACTGCGGGAGGTTATTAACCTGGCAGATTGCCAAATATGGCAGTAAGTAGTAAGGCCGAAGCGGTCTCATCTTTGTGAATGTTAATCCTACACAGATGACGGACGAACGAGCGGCCGAATGTGCAACGTTCGTGCTGCGGCGCGGTTTTTTCCCTAATTGTGCGGTAACTGATTAAGATTCTGCACGACTGTTAGATAGATGTCGGATGCGATAAAAATTCCGTAGGTGCGACTGAACGGTCCGATTTAATTTTCCTATTTTTGCGATGCCTTATTTCTTGATAAAATATTGCTGATCACAACGACTTCTGCATATTATCGCTTCGATATCGCAGCTTAACCTTCTCCTCCCACTCATTATTCCCACTCCCTCCTCAAACTTTCTATTGGTGAAATCTTAAGGACATAAGTCTAATTGTACTACAATCGCTCAGACAAGTGAATATAGTAGTTCTAAGTATCAGCTGTTTTCTTGGTGGTCATATTTTTGTTTTATAAAACAAAATTTATCAATTGAGAGAGTTTTCTGAAATGCCACGCAAGAGAGAAAATTTTGAAATTATTTGAAGACTAGCGATCGGTGATAGTTCCTTTTTTGTGAAGTGCTCATAAGTAAATCTGGAATCTTTCGATGCATTGAAATTCAATTCAATCGTTGAGAAATGCTTATATCTCGTATCTTTTTAGAAGACCTACTTATGTTCTGTATTCTCATAATTACGGCACTATTCTTTGATATACAGGTATACAGTACATATGCTGTAGACACTTAATATTTCCAAGAGTTTATATTTTGGTGGATTATCTTTGAATCCAGCGATGTCGTCTTCATATGCCAGTTCATTCAATCATTGATGTTTATAACCTCATGGTAAAATCGTAGACCTTGAATTTCGGGTAAGAAACATTTTGGTACTAAATGTCCGGTATTTTTATCTACAGTACAAATATCATAACAACGATTTCGTGTCTGTTGACCGATGTTATCACTAGGAGTCGCACGAGCTGAGGAAAATCTCCATTTGACCACCGGTAACTTGCTTATAAGCAGCTTCTCGTGTTGTTCGAGTCCCATGGTACTCATACCAGTGCTTTCTTAAAGGATGTTGATGATAATGATCCTTCAAAACTCGGCCTCGAAGATGTTTTCGAGTTGTTTCCAGGTATTCTTGGATTCACAGCATCGAAAACTATGTGATGAGACAAATTACCCTCTCACACCTGGTCTACAATTAGACCACCACCACCATCATTGTCACCACGCATCCCACCGTTGCACTCTAATGAACCATAAACAAAACATCTCGAACAACATCCATAAATACTCATAAATCATTGATTGACTATCTAAAGCATAGGAAAAGTCTCACTTTTTGAGGGATTTATTACTTACACAAAAAACTGGCCTGTACTGAGTGCAATTATGAACAAGCTTGCTTGTCTAGTCAGTTACAGATCTTTTGTATAAGAGAAAGAAAATGACAAAAGTAGAAGGTGAAATTGAAATAAAAAGGCTGGTCATGAGAAAAATTACTAAGGTGATGTTGCAATTTCGAGCTTTCTATCTACTGCCTAGTTTTATTTTTAACGGCAAGGTTAGGCGTGAAGTATAACCACTAGAAAGCTGAGATACGAGCAAATTTGGAATGTGATGTTTTGATGATTATAGACTGATACCGCTTCACCACGCGTTTCTAGGGCACTTTTTCTCGTACATGGGAATTTTTATAATTGAAGTAAATTTACTGAAGAAAGCTAAGATTTTTACGTTAACACTTTTTATGGTCTTTTACAACTTCGTCCATTGGCATTTCTTTAACAATGAAATGAAGAACGTAAAGGGGAGAGAATATATGAAGAAATGCGAATGTATGAGAAATGAGTTTTTATGTGATGTAGCTAATGTTTTTCATTTGAGCATTGTTAAAAAGTCAAGAAATCTCTAAAATTTTGTTAGTTTTCCCATCTACAAACAATGCTATAGCATCTTTACCGCATTGTTTTTTTTTTTTCTTTTCCATCTACAGAAATTTAACCATTTACGAACGATGCTATATCATCTTCACCGTATTTATTCAGAATATGGGTAGTTCTTATGCAGCTGTTTATTCTCTTATGGACAGATTGGGAGCGTTGTCTATTGATGAAGATCTATGAGCTCATTGACAAGTCCGTCCGTTTAACACACATATGATTCATAATGATTTACGAGCTTTCATAATGAATAACTTTCCGATAATGTCGATTGATTCTACTAGTAAAAGCGATTTATTCTAATCAATAGCCATGCTGCTCCATGAACGTCCTTTTGACTTTGAACACCACCTGTCAAACACTTAAATATCTACATATAAATGACATTAATTGTGTTACTTTTCCATATTCACATATCTGAGCATGATCAATACTTTTTATACCAGTAATATTAAGATGAGAAGTACTTAAAATTCGAAAGACTGTTTGAATTTCATCGATGAAATTATTGTTGAGCTGGCATCGGAATACTTTGGAAAAGACGCAGGGTCTTGTCGTAACGTCGATAAATGATGGCTGGGACACAGTGTAAAGTTCAATAAATGTTAAAAGCAACTTTATGAAGAAAGCTCGAGAATACCTCAAAGTACACCCTTCAAAAAACATGCTTAATTCAAGGAGAGCGGGAGCTGCTAGAGAAATGATGATGATGGTGGTGAAAGACCGAGGTGGTCATGTGTTCTTGTAGATAACTGCAGTTAGTTCTGTTAGACTCTCTAGATTATGGCTTCGTTTCGAGATAGGCGCAAAGACATTAATATATAGGAGTATGAAGAAATTTTTGTTTTATAACTTGTTTCCAGTACATAGACAAAAATTATTTACAACTTAGATAAAGTTTTGCGAACACTGGAAGAAGAGCTAGGAGGAACCCAATCCACTTAAGTCCATTATGGTTTTCCTTAGTAATTCTACACTGAATCATTCGACGTGATTCCATCACTTGACGTCGTGGTGTCAGACTTGCAAAAGGACATAATTGTCGACGGTAATGGAAGATATAATCGTTGCTGACATCATAATTATAACATTTTCTAAAATGGAAGTATGTCGGAACCTTTCAGTAACAATGTGGCGATGGCTTTTGTGGAACCAAAGTCAATAGTAGTGTTGAATTTGATCTAACTCTAAGTATAGTCGGTATAACCATAAGAGCAGGATTGATTAACTCCACTTTTGGCACCTAATAAGTTCGATTTCCTTAAATTTTCTATACGTGGCTTATTTCTTATTCGGTTTTCTATGTATAAATGAATCTTAAAGTCTTAAAAAATACTTTGTATACCCTTGGCATTAGCCCTAACTTAGTAATCCTAATGCGAATAGTGCCTATGCGACAACTCTAAGAAAATCTTTAATTTTGAACGAATTCGCCTATAACCAATTTTATTGCCATTAATCAGTCAGTGGTATCTGTAGTAATGTGTTAACTAAACAAACGGCGACGTGATGTTTATTCAGTGAGCCCAGCATGGGAGAAAGTACATTATGTTCACAAACACAACTATTTACTCAAGTATCAGATTCTTTGCACTTTTTACACAATATTCGTTATGAACTGTATTCATAAATCAGCGCTATTCCTACTTTCTAGACATATTTTTTGATTAAGACAATGAGTGTAGTACTTTTAAGGCTTCTCCATCTACGATAATGTCAAATGGTAGTGGAATTTTGTTAGTCTGAAAAGAGAAACATAACAAAACTTATGGTAAATGTAGGTCTACAACTTAATTGTTTTGTTATCACAACACTTACTACCCATTCAGTGAACGGATGCAATAAATTGTTAGATGACCTCCATTTTATGACTGTTTAGTAGTTCGGCCAATGGAAGTGGTTAGGGCGGAAAGTGTTAAGAGTGGCTCCTTTTGTTACCGACAGTATACGCAACATGGACGATGTCCTTTGATATTTACGAGAATTATGTTCGTGAATATTACGGACGGATAGAGGTTGAGTACGGTAGGGAGGAATGTTAAAATACTAAGTTGTTGATTTATGATCTCGATAGGAATCGGATAAGCATGAGAGAGTACCCAAATGTGATTTGAAGAGGACCTCTAGAATGAATGGATTTCAATATTACAGACATGTTAGAAGGACCTCAAAATTACCAACTAAACGTAGGATGAATCATATCAGATCGCATACTAGAGTCAAAGTGCTGCAAATAGTAGGAACTTTACCGTCAGATGATCTCTTGTGTTAATGAATGCCTGTATTGTTGTCGGCGATTACCTTTACTTATAACTCCACCTGTGCGATTAAGTAATCCGCATAGCACCCGGTAAACATCTGTCCGAGAGTGTTTAGTTACTCCTTTCATATCTTCCACTCAATCTTACCATCCCGATTTTAGCCACCTGCCGTGTTCTGCGTCTCTTCAATTGCCTTACATTCTACCATATTACTAGTTACTCTTAAAGCATCGTCACGGATCGCATTTCTCAGCTGTTTGGAAAGTGCGCCGCATGTAGCGCACAGTCATCAATGTAATATATTGAACAGAATGTTAAAATGAAGGCGTGTTCGATAAGTTGGATATTTATTGTGAAGATAGTGATAGAAACTTTACACACTCGAAGATTAACCAATGCGCCTAGATCAATATGTCATATAGTGCCAGTCTCTTCATATGCTGATTATTACATGAACAAGAAGATTTAAGACATATGTAGAAGATGTTTCCCTTAACAAGAAGCTTGCTCTTGATTTTGAGACATAATTCACTTTCTATAATTCTATACTTGAATCACTCATTTATTTAAAAGTATTCATCTACGTACCCACCTGTTATCTATACAACTTGGAATCTAATTGATTTCCGGGTAAATCTGATATCCAGCGTTAGTGCTTTTGATATTTCATTTATGTCAGATCTACTCAATGGTCACTGTTCTGAGGGTGTGAGGAATCTCGCACCACGCTAAAGTATAAGTACTTTTGATCTTTTATTCAAATTACTCTAAGGGTAACCACCGGTGTCTTATTAGATCTTAGAAAGCGTTTGCTTCTACGGGCTCTTTATGCAACATTGCACTACTGACGGTCATAGCCGTGCTTGATAATGAGTCTGATATGCGCCTCATTCTAAGTGTTAATAATATCATTAGCTATGATGCGATGCTAACTCACTGGGAGGTTTGCATTACTTAGTTAATTTTTGCGTTTTCTGTTCATCTTCTTCATTCGTCGAATGTTCTATTATCTTCTTCAATAGTTCACTATTCTAGTCGCTTCACTAGGCGCCTCTTCTTTTCCCATGTCCCTCAATGGCCTCATATTCTCTTCCAAAAACCTCACGAGCACTCAATTTCTCAATAATGAATTGACGAAGGCACAGCGCTCGAAAACACTTATGAATGGAAAGAGTGCGGTAATCAAATTTCATTAAGATGACCAATTGAGAAGCACGCTTAGTGGTCATGATTAGACAATTAATGAATCGCCTTGTGTGCACCGTAGTCCAATACACTTATTCACTATTTTTTCAACATTTTTCATATCTTTGGGCTGTGAAAGTTTTTGGATTAGTTAAATATATAAGATAAAAAGACCTTCGTTTCCAGAGTTATTGAATGAAATGTTTTCAAAACATGTAAACTGCTACTCCTCATAATATGCTCAAACATGGAATTAATGTGCTAATTTTTACATGACTCGTCATCACATAAGCTGTGCAGATTGGAACACATCTTGCGTTCGATTCGTTTCCTTGCATTTGTCCTCAAAAAAGGTCTTCAAAATATCTCATGTGACTCGTCGGTCGCTACTTGAACATTTCATGTTTATAAAATTCCTGAAATGGTCGAGACGATTCTCCTTGTCATCTTGAAAATAACCGAGCTAAGGCGCATATGTGGACTTGCGCGAGCGTTGGGAAGGGAGGAAGGGAGGGGGTGACAGAACGTTCCTCCCTGACGATACGATTTTTGAACTGATAAATGATTCCATATGCTGTAATCGAGTTCATGTCCTAGATCCTTTTGAAACTTGCTAACTCCATATTGTTGCTTATAAGAATTTGTTGAGATCATTTCTGGAGAACGCTAAAGATCTCGCTGTGGTTTTGAGACTAATCTAAATCGTGATAGAGTTACTTATAAGAGAGCGCGACTATTTCAAAAGTCTGTGGAAATGTTTGGAGCCTTTTCGAGGTTGCTACGTTTGAGGTTTGTGTACGTTTTGAAGATATCGCCCTTTTCGTCACAGCCAACGCCCCACACTGAACCCTACTTCATAGCAGGGATGGGGAGACGTTGTGGTGGTTTAGCGAGCCTTTTTACGCAATCCTAGCCTTTTTGCTCTTTGTGTCGGTCAAACCAGTAGTCTTCTTATTTTCAGAGTGGAACGATTTGCAGCAATCGGTGACTCGCTGGATATTATCTGCCCGTATTACGAATCTGAAATGGATTCAGCAGCTGCCGAACAAAGTATAATTTACAGGGTATGAAAAGTTTGACAGCGATGTTGTTTGCATGGATTTGATTCAAAGTTCATTTTTGAAACTTTTAGGTAAGCAAACATGACTATCATAACTGTATACTGTCGTCATCAGCTCGCGAACTTGGTCGGTGCATATCACCAATGCGAAGGGACAAGGTGAAAGTGTCATTCAGACTTATGAGCCCAAATCCGTCGGCTTTAGACTATCGACCCGGACAGACATATTACTTTATAAGTGAGTTCAAATAACTAAAAATTACTCTTCTCTTTGGGGAAGTTGAGACATTTCTAACAGTTCTGACATCAATAGATTACTATGTGATTCAATAGGTGTTATTGTGCTTGAAGAGAAGCCAGTCGATAAGTTCTACTGTAACCAATATTTTGGTCAGATACATACCGATTGGTCTGTTTCAGCAACATCTACTGGAACAGTTTCTGGTTTGAACAACAGGTACGGTGGTCTGTGCGCTAGTCATAATTTGAAGATGGTCATACATGTCACTGAAAAGAATGGAGACACTAGTGGTAAGATCAGTTCAAATCCGATCTAGCAAGATGTTTTTTTTATAGTTGGATTTATCTAATTTATAGATGTTAAGATCATATTCATCGCACACATAAAAAGCTGTCTACTACTACTTCGAATACGATTGTGTCTGTTGATGAGCAATGGTCATCGGATACACTATGGGGAGAATTTCTTGAAAAGGTCAGTATATGACATTCGAATTCAAATCGTTACTGTTTTTGGTTTGGTTTCAAAGAATTTTGTTTAGGTCAGAAGGCCTGAGAAAACTATCTGGCCTAGTGTAACAAGAGGCGAACGGCTTTCTCTTGATGGTGGCAGTAGACGTCATGAATATGAAGCTCTGGCATTGGGTGATGAAGTCGAGTTTCAGATTCATGAGATTGGAGATGGTATGCTGAGTTTTGTTTCTTATCTATTTCTTGCTAGTCTTTTTTCACAGAGTTGTCTTGGTCCTCCGACATAACTACTGCGGGAAGTGAAATTAGGGTACTGGCAGATTTCCCTGTTAGGCTATGTATTTGCTTTAATTCAAAAGAGTTTAACGAGTATATCAGGAAATTAAGCGGTCTCTCTAGATATCCTATAACGCTATAAATGTTTCTGTGTGTTTTCTTTGTTGATCAAGCCTGTAACACAAGGTTTCTAATAAGAAATTTCATTCGACCAACTTTTCTATGCGTTCATCTTATTCAAGCCGGTGATTCGAGTTGACCATCCACTGCCATTCGGATCTTCGCCTTCATTTCGTTCAAATAGTACTGTTTTTCTAGTCATAAATCACTTTCGACGGCTCTGAAGAAGAACAAAGTGTTGTAACGTTAGCCGAATGAAAAACTCTTATCAGCAACCTCGTTCTATAGGTTTAATCAACAATGAAACAATAATTGGGGTTATGCCGAAGTCAAAGGAAAGTCGACTAGATATGTTTATGTGTGTTTTATCCTTTGATTTTGGATGATGCAATTCTAACTGGCGGCCATTTCAGTAGAAAGCCTCTTCTCATCCGGACCTCGTCCACCGATCACAGTACCATTAATACTGGTGGCGATGATGATTTTCACATTATAATACAGCCACCAGCTTCACTGTCATGTAGTGCACAAGCCACAGCGGGTGGATGACGGGTGAAATACGGATCAGAAGCGACATTGTGCTTCAAGTTCTTATGACCGATTGTGATGTTTTTTTTCCATTGTAGAGAAAGTATATTGTACATATTGTTTAATTATTACCATTGTTAATCAGAAATAAAATATGTATTATTGCTGTCTGGCTTTGATGAATCGCTCCTGTTGAGCTCAGAATCGTTCACGAAGTGATTGATCACTTGACATTATGAAGACCATAAATTTTTGTTTAACGATTCGAAGCTTTGTCTAAGCGCAAAATTGTCTATTAAACATGAACATTGACGGGAAATTGCGATCACAAGAAGTTTTTTTCCTTTGTTCAATTTGATACTTAATATAAATAAGATAAAGTCTGTATTCTAGAAAACTACGAAAACTCAACGATTTATGGCTAGTGGTTCAGATGTCATTAATTGGCTACAGTAGTCAACGATCACTAGCTTTTGAGAGATCTACATCACGTGGAAGTTAACAGTTACAATACTATCTGGGAAAAGAATATCAGATATGTTTGAAAAATGCAGCTCAAAAGTTTATTATATCACATATTATGAAAATTATCAAATAGTAGGGATTGCTAGTGAACTAGTATACGATTTTTTTTGAGGATGAAATAAACGTAAGAAATCGAAATAGCAAGTAGATTTAAGTCAGCAGTAACAATCACTTTTGTGTGTCTCAAAAGGTTTTCTCCGAGCGGAGCATGAACATGAATTTCTTCGTAAAACTCAAAACGATCAGCAATTGGTATGAGTTTTATCATGGTTTTCGTTTGGCATTAGAATCGTTTAGTTTGAAATATTACAGTAGAGTTGAAGACTTGATGATCGCTTGCAAAAAATAAATTTCTCATAGAAAAAATTGATATTTTTTACATCCTAACACTGGCATATTGACTATTGCGTGCTATCCGTTACGATTGATACGGCGATCGTCTCGTAGACGACGAGATAATCATCACCTTGGTTAAAATGATGACACTACCGCTGCGCGTGTGCTCTGTGAACCGGAATATCATCTATGAATCAGTGCTGATAGTAGCACAATATAAGGGATCTCAGCAATACAAACAGACTTCATGATTATTGCTTCTTCGCATTCCGCTTTTTAACTACTAACCCTTTCGATCTCTTTAACGCTTTTATTGCATTGCACATTGATATCATGTGTAAACTTTCTAATCTCGCTTTACACTGAGTAGTTGCATGTCTGTAGATCTGATAAGGATATAGCATGTTTAGAGCCGCTTGGTCAATTGTGCTATACAAGAGCGCTGTTTCGTCCTATTAGGACTCATCAGTAGCAGCCACTCTCGGTTCAACCGATTTCCTAAGGCTAAATAATCCTCTATCTTTTTCTAGTTTTCAAAGATTTTTAGCCACAGGAGATCGGCTGAACCGAGGGAGGGTGGTAGTGATGAGTCCCAATAGGACGAAACAGGCACTTGTATACCACTAGACCAATCAGCTCAAAACATGTTATATCCTAATCAGATTATATCATTTTGAGCGGGTCTATAAAAAGTGGTCGAAAGGAAATGTACGTCTGTAGATTTTGCGTCCATTTTTTCTGCCTCATGATTGCTCGGTTTGTTAGCTCGACGGATCGAGAGTGATCGGTGGCAACACATATGTATTATGTTTCCCTTTATTATTACAGCTTTTCAAAGAAAATTGCAGTCTACTGCAAGGCTTCGCATGCTTAAGAGTGATTTATAATGCTTTCTTGAGGTGATTGTGAGGAATGTTTGTGAATGGCACCACAGAACCGCTTTCCATGTAAGTCACAGTCGCTTGATTGCTAGGTTTATGGCTAATTCCATGTCCGGAATACAATTTCTATGCATGAAACAGCGTTCCATGCGTGTATATGGATATTATTACGTGCACACGGAGAGTGAAAATCAACCCATCAATGAAAACACCAGTGGAACATCTTCTATAATCAACAACGTCTTAGAGTAAGTGATACACTCCTTTTCTATCTGTGTTAATGTTGCCCACAACTTGCGTACGGAAAACTAATTAGCTGGAGATTCATCAAAGTGAACGATATCAGTCTGTGTCTTTATATTCAATCAACTTTTGGTAGTGATGAGAAACTTCTTCAGCGCTTTTGAAAGACGTTTCCCTGTTTTCAGTAGAAGTTGGTAGAGAGTTACCTGTATAAGAAAAAACATTCAACACAGTAAACGATTATGATCTAAATCTTCACAGCACAGTGGTGAATAGAAAGCGATAAAAATAAGTCAAGAAAGTAAAGGGTGACTTAATGACCTTATTTTATTATAGTTTTTCGCTCTTAATTATCAGCATATTCTTCATTAATAACATCTCTTCAGACACAGGTGTTATTTGCCAGCGTAATTCGACACCGTCCCATCAAGGCGCTACATCTCCCATTCTTTCTCAGTACCCCATCATCGAATCATATGCTAATCATTCGAATAATTATCGAGCTCGAGTGCGCGAATCTGTTGTTTTGGCCGGGGGCCAATTGGTCTCCAGATTCCGAGGACTCTCTAATTTGTGCGCTTATAACGTAGGGAAGGAATGTATGTGTGAACTCACAGTTGCCAATATTTGAAGGTTGCTGAAAAGCTTCAAAAGCGATTCCTATTCTAAAGAAGAATTTTTCAGTAAAAGCCTTGAAGGGAAAAAACAAGCGTTTGTCTGGTTCACCAAAGTGAGTTGTTGCTGTCCCAGTAGAGCAAAGTTTGTTTCATTTTTCAATATTTCCTTTATTCTTTTTTCTACGCCATTGGTAGCTCAAAATATCCTCAAAGACTATGTTAAGAAAAAGCTAAGGCTGAGAACAAATTAGATAATACGTCAGTGAAGCAATTGTTATTGTTTGTCCAACGTATTAGTGACATTCGATACTCGAAGGAGTGGTTAGCTTGTAGCCACTTGGAATGACGATAAGTGGCTTGTCGAGATGAACACATCTCATCTGGCGTATTAGAGAAATTGACCTTCCCGGCAAAAAATCGGAAACAATATGCGCTCATGAGCCTTTCTCTCTCATATTTTTCAGTTCACCTTTACTTCCAATTTCTTTCTGCTCATCCAAAATTATATAATCAGTTCTAAAAGAGTTTTGAAATCACCATTGAATAGATATAATCTGTTCAAGTGTTTTGTTTTCCTTGCTTTTCGTTCCTACTCAACCACCTATTGACCTAACATATCTATAAATCCTCCTGGTAATCATATTCGATAAGGTTCGCTCTTTCAGAAAGGCCGTGTAACTTAAAAACGACTTAAACATTCTACTTCATGAAGTTAGTTAAACTGGATGTTGAAAGGACCTTGCCACAGCAGAGTTTATCACTTTTGGTCACGTTCTCACCAAAATAATGAAAGTTAAGCGTCCCTTTGAAGTTTGGTATTAATCTGCCTCTCCAGCGTTCATATGATACTGGTCAGTTCTGATTCCAAACGAAGGCAGAGAATATGGGTAAACATTGCTAACGTCTGAGATCGGATGGCTTGATGATTGACTAGATTATTGGCTAACTAAAACATCGATTAGCTTTAAGCTCTAATGAGCATCGTTAGTAAGGGTCTCTATACAAAAACGCTACCAGTTTGGAGCCTATTTCGTAATAGTTACCACAGCGGCTATACGCAGTGAAGCGCTCATAATAAAACCCGCTGGCTGCCACCAATTTTCCACTATTTTCGAAGAACAATGAAATAATTTTGATGCATTTTCTAGCGGTATCATATTACACTGTACTAATGCTTAAGTCAAGTAAACTCTTTCGAAAACTTACGAGACCACACTTGCAACTGTGCATCAGGGTTTAAGCGGTTGTTGTCGTGATGGAGACAAGGCTGAACCGAGTTTAGTGTGTAATGTGGTGTCAGAACACATGTCACGAAACACAACACCTGTTCGTGGCTTAAATTATGATGAAAGTACGAACAATCTAGAACAGGTTGTTAAGGGACACTTGCTGTCAATATCACAAGTGGTGGATATCTTTCAAATGCTGTTAATGCCGCTGGCGCATTTTCAGACTGCCTTATAAGTCACTGATTGACAATTCGAGAGTCGTTCAATTACATGGAAACAAACGAAAAAATCAGTTATTTTGTGACTTGGAAAAATGGATTTAGGAGGTAGTTTCATTACATGAAAAGATTTTTGAGTTTCAGCTCAAGAAATATTAGCTGAGAGGGTGGGGAATTGAAATAATTTAGTATCTAACGGAAAACTTGACTCACAGCGCTAAGTTAGTATGTCTTGCTCTCGTGTTTATTGGTAGAATTCCCAAAAACACCTTTCGAACTTTGCATTCGCAATATATACGACATTTACCACTGGAATTTAGAAACTGGATGTGGCTGGTTTAATTGACGTGAACTTCATGGAAGCGTTCAAAGCGTTCTCCATGATTTGGCAGGAGCTTTGGGCTTAGTTCAGAACAAAAACACCATTTGAAAGGCACGTAGCTTAGGCTTTAGCAATTTTTTCAATTTTTGATTTCAACATTTTGCTACTATGATACAATTACGTTGTCCTTCACAGTTATGGGTCTTGAGATATACTACCCAACATTATAGACAGCAAAAGTAAAGCCACGTTTTACCAGTGATGCCTTCCTATCATAGATGCATCTGGGTATGAGCCTGTGTTATCTGTTCCAATGCTAAATCTCAAGATTATGCTAACCTATTGAGGAGCTTTGAGGCTTTTTCTAGTCTTATAATTGTCTTTTGATGATGGGCAGAATGGCGCAATACGTTCTATGTCCGACTCTGATTGAAATCCGAGGATGGTAACGCTAATTGCTTGGTGTTCAATCAAGTATAAGAGATCCAGTGTCTGGACTAATTGCACGCGATATCCATGAATGAAACTTGAGAAGAGGTGCTGATGAAACCATAGCGGACTTTACGAAAGTAGAGCATGTTAAGTGCACATATATGGTGGATATATCAAAATATGAAGTAATCTTTAGTCATTCATAGCACTTACACAGTTACTTGGGTGACTGATACTTAATGTGCGATCCTCGATTTTATTCCATTCTATTCGTTGTCTTATGACTTAGTCGTTTACCCACTGAGATAATCGGATAGTGTGTGTTTTGGAGTAGGCAGATAGTGCCACGCCGTCAAGATTTGCTATAGCGTAGACAAGGCCTTACGGTTGTTACCTAATAACAACCCAGTTTCCTAGTTTGGATGCCACTGTTGGGAAATTAACACTGTCACAGAACGCAGTACGTTGCGCGAATATTTCTTTTTATGAGATTGACGTGATAACCCAACACACGAAATTGTTTAGAGCTTTGTCAGAAACTTTAGTTTAAAAGCAAAAGAAAAAAAAATTATTACCAAATATTGTGGCGTGCAGGCCAGATCTATGAAGAGCTCCTGTGTTTATTGCAAATCAAGGTATTTGCTTTCGCAATGCATGAAAAAAAAACCGTTCATTTGAAAACCTACAATAGAATAGGTCAAGCAAAAAAACTTCACCTTTACAGAAGTATTTGTGGCAGTTTAGTAGTTATGAGAAAACACGGTGACTAAGGTGAACACTAAATGCTACTAATTATTCTCATTACTGGAAGGTTACTACTCAATTCACCTTTACAGAGATGCTGTCGGGCAAGCTTGATAGGCGAGAGGGACAATTGAGGCGTGATGATAATTACGGCAGCGGCAAGAGCGGTGTCGGTGTGGTCTGTAATGTTCCGTCTTTTTCAGGATGAGTTCAATTGAGGATCGACAGGTTGGCTTATGTTAATGAGGTGTGCTGAGCTCTATTAACACTTAAAAAGCGTTCACATCGTATCCACCGGAAACGTAAACGAGTTTCGCGGCCTCATTAATGACATTGAGGGCTGATTTCGATACGGAAATCAAATTTGAAGTTTATCCTGGGTTCTTTCCATTTTGAAGCAGCTGTTGCGCTCAAAAAGATTAGCATTTATATAGGCCAAGTATTCATTTCAAAAGCGTAAAGTGTTCGGCAGTGATTAGCTCTTGTGTGATCTGTCATGAGTTCGACACCATCAAACTTTCTTCCTGGCTTGTACGATGACCTGCAGTGGTCTGCCAATGTATCAACTCAGCAATACCATCTCACTAGACAAATCTGATACCAGATTACCGACCACGGTGGCATGGAGGGCTTGGTGAGCCTAGTGCATGGCATTGAACAAACGCTACGTGTAAATCGCGCAGCACATAATCATCACGCTACACACATAGCTCAGTGTTTTTTTTTTTTGAACGCTCAAAATGATCATATAATGTGCCTTTGTGATAATCTATTAGCCTACCGTTCTGTTGTCGGTGGCCTGGATAATAAACTGTGATATAAAGCAGGTATTCGTCCTGAGCAGGGTATCCAAATTTAGGAAAGCATTTGAGATTCACACTTTTAAAAGCCCTGCTTCGGGTAAGCAGTGCGAACAAGAATCAATGCCATCTTAGCTAATTGTAACAGCCATGGAAACTGTGATATAGTGCAGCTTTGAGACTGCCGGAAAGGAAATAGCAAATTATCATTTGAGAAGAAAATCTGTGAAGCTTCGAACAACTCTTCATTAATCGTAGACATGGGAAACTTTAGTATTTGTATAGGTGTCTCTCTGTTAATCTTTATACTAGGAAAGGGATAGCGCTATGGTCAGTGATGCAGTGAATCAGGAAGCAAAGTGGATAAGCAACGCGTTGGTGCGACCCATACGCAACACTTTTTGCAATCAAGTTACGAACCCCCCTAGAAAACGCTTCAGATCGGATGCGTCCAAGACTTCAAGGAGAGTTGTTATGCATAACGAATAAATCCTCGAGCAGCAGCCAAGAAACGTATGGAGTATTCAAAGGTCTTTGGCAGCAGTCGAAGTAACGTGTGAAGTATTCGAGAGTTTTTGCGAAGGATGAATGCGTGGAAGCGAATCGAGTGCGAGAAGTGGGATCCATGCAGAAAATTGTGAAATTCGGTCGTGCAAAATTAATATAAACATCATATGACTATGGCGAGGTTAAAATGCATCCGATAATAAAAAAAAGCACGATTATATAGCTCATTCATGCCGAGGTTGAGCTGGATTCGGATTGAAAGCTCGTTCAATAGAGTAATAAATACAAAATCACTTCGGCTCATTAAATGAGGTGGCGACTTAAAGAGGACGGGTGTGAGGCTTAGAAACGGTTGGAAAATGAAAAAGTATAAGAAATTTACACTGCTCTCCTTGGAAATTGCATCAATAGCATTAGTTCAATGTTGACGAAATAAATTATCGGAAAAAGGTGAACTTGATTCAAACATATAAATGATTAGAGTGCTTGTCAACCTTTGACCTTAATATCGCTCCAACCGTGCTAACGGTGCCGTCTGCTTTCAATCAGGCCATCGTGCTCATATCGAACAATGCATGACACCAATATGCACGAAAACCTAATAAAATTAAACGAATAACGTCCCTTTGTCTGCCTGTTTTTTCTCTCTCATCAATTGGCATACGGTAGACTCATAAAATTCATGAAGAACACCAACAAAAAGAGGTAAGCCTATAAACATCGAAACGTTCTCACTTGAAGAACGCTGAGATATGATCAAAACATGGACCTTGGTGTTTCTGTGTCATGAACTCGAGCTGCTACTTCGTCTTTCCGAAGTAAATAAGTTGAAACACGATCGAAAGAGGCAGAGCGAAGATTTTTTGGTGTTGTACGAGCGTGCACTGCCCAGGAAAGGCATAGTGGTGTTTGGGTCCATCACACAATAATATCAGTTTTACTTGTATCTCATCATTATTCCTGGTGTCACATTTCATTATGCTCCATCCGCTGAATACAAAAAAAATAGGCAGTAAGTAAGCAATATGAAATTTATGTACTTACTGAACTAAGATTTTTAGGGTTCGAGTGCTTTCCTCAGGTCTCTTGTTGTTTTCAGAGTTTTTTCCACCCATGCATAACTTGATTCAGAGATGAATTTTTGTTGCCTCAATCATATTATAAAAATCGAATTTGTAGTAAGAAATCTTCTTAGATCTCTCAATCACTTTTTCTATGGAACCAAAGTCAGTCATCTTAAAGTGCCGGACTTCTTTACAAAATTTACGGCTAATCAAAAAAGAAACAAACCTCGCGTCATTTCAAACTAAACGAAATTCAAAATTTCTTTCTACTTACATTTGCTTACAAAGATCTATGGAAGCTAATGAAAGAAAATGGAGTAGTGAAACGCTGATGAAGTTTCTTATACGATTCACATCACAATAGCTAGCAAAAATCTGAGGTCTCTTGGCACCTGTGTTTGAGGGATTTTCAAAATCGCACAGGTCAAAGAATGATCGCATAAAGTTCACTGCGTGATTCTCTAACGGCGACTGGCGCCAGACAAGAGCTTCCTTTCACTTCGTTGACCACAAAACACGATTGGTTAACATCGTCACATTTCGAAATCTTAATAGGCCATGATGAATTTCCGTCGCGCTTTCGATACTTGAAGATTACACCACAATGACCACCAGAACAACAGGCATCTCTGTCACCGAACGGTACTGACGTGATGGATGGATGCAGAACAGAGAGTCCACAGTGCGACCTTCGAACTTGTGCGACCTTTTCGATCGGCATCAACGAACCGTCAGCATCTGGCGCGTTCTTGTCGTGATTTGAGCCTGTCGGATTGAAGAGGGATCATCACGTTGGTCCTTTGATGAGACCGCAACTGATTCTGTCACAAAATGATGAATCAGTCAATATACAGTTCACTTTATCTCTTACTGAGCCGATGACGATGTTATCTTGGAGTATATGCAATTATAACTAAGAGCTGTTGACGGTACTGATTACTATTTTGTGACTGAAATCAACATATGCAGCTTTATTTGTTTACTTTCAGTAACAAAAGGAGTCAAGGATAAGACGGTTGTACTCAAGAAAATATTTAAAGACATCTTCAAAAGTTCTTATGCGCATATTTTTCGCATATTTCTGATAATTTTTTCATGCAGTATCATTAACTAGATTGCGATTTTCTGTGTTCATTTCCATAGTCATTCATTTACACAGGCTCATCTTAAAACAATTTCAACAATTCATGAGTACTGCTGCCTGTCCAAACTTTTACTGAAACAAAACAACAACAATTACAAACAAAACATCGTCACATCCAATAGTCTACTAAGATACGACATCACATTCACATCTCACTAACAATCTTATTTGAGATGAAGATGTTGAAGTTTGATATTGAACATTTTCATGGTAAAGCAACCGTAATACTAACGTGGATAGAAAGCATGAGTCCTCTTTTGTTCTGAGCCACATCGTACTACAACACATAGTTATTGAAAACTATAAATACTCGAAATTTCTAGTATTTCTACTGCACTTTACGCAGTGTTACGATGTTTCGTATATACGTTAAAGGTTGGTGGCTGATAGCTATATAGAGTTTTTGAATAATGAGTGGTTGCGCAAATGTGCCTCGGTAGTGTGGTGGTAGTAGCACGCGTGCCCAGCATGGATGAAACGCGGGTTCCAATCCCGTCTCAAACCGTATTTTTGCTCACCACTCAGTTCTCTTAGGTATATACGAATAAATTATTTATTTCTTATTGCAGACGATGTGTGAAGTTTTTGCGAAAAACATGCTCTGTTGAATTCCTGGATTCGGCACACATGCACTGTTAAAGTAGATATATATTTTAAGAGGGAGACCAACTTCTATAAAAGTAAGCAGGTAAGTCAGTGCATTTTGAACATCCTATAGAACACTCTAATGAACTTTGATGAGCATGAGTTATCGAAGTTCGCATAACTTCTGACCTTGTGACTATATCGTTTGTTCTTCAGTTTGAACAAAATAATAATATATATATATATATATATAATCTTAGTGAAGAGGTAGCAGAAATAAATCAAACTTTGAGCGTTTAAAAAATCAAAAAGTAAATAGAGACAGAATCGTGAAGCAAACCAGCTGTTGCCACTTCGGACCCAAAAATGCTGCTGGAAACGGACACTTCTCTAGGCGTAGAAAAACGGGACCTTCTTGACATTTTTGACTAGTGAAATCAATAAAACCAAATCCTAGCTTAGTAATTGGGCATCTAGTTCGTTTCAATGTAAGCTGAACAGCATTGAATCGAAGCGATTATAGCACAAACGTGTTGACGGTACTGAATACTGTTTTGTGGCTGAAATTAACATATATATGGTCAAATTGCTTACTTTCATGTCGGCACTTTTAGCTCATCACTTTGAACCGAAATTAACAAATATTTGTCACTCTTGCATTTCTGTAAACTAGAAATACAATGATGATAAAATCCATATTGTCAATCTGAGCCTCACATCCTTCGAAATCGTGGAATTGGTAATAAACTTATCCTCTTCTATTTACGAATTGCGAATAACCATTTACGAAAAGCTCTCTCCAAATTACGATTACTGTCTCTGCTCTGTGGTGAAGACCTGAGAAACGCTATGCAAGACAACTTATAGAATAGAAAAAATGTTGTGATTTATACGATATGAAACTTGGAGAGATGTAGAATAGGTTTATAAGATAGCAACACAACTTTATCGCTTCGAGGCAATTTATATCACCGTGTTATTTCTCCCTCATGTTGAAGTTATTGGTTTCGCTGGATTGTTGTTTCTTGTAATTCATTTTCTATAAAAACGGGCAATTAGTTTTCCCACGTGTTGATACCGTATTAAGTATTGTGATACCTTACGTTTCACCCACCAGTGTTTCGATTAATAGGATTTTTAGATTTTATAGGAAGTGTTTAAAAATTTAGTCCCTATGCATTTTTCCTTTCACTTCGATCTATATATTAGTCTTACCGAAATTCTTTCCTACGCAAGGTGCGATGTGAAATGCAGTCGTAAAAATGCATGAAACACGAGAAAAACCTTGGATCCTTGAAGCGGGCTTCGAATCCGCGATTCTTTCGTTGGTTTCCACAGCTATCGACTTAATTGACTAGGAGCTATTGGAAAAAACTTAACAGTTATCTATAACAAATATTTTGCCACCTCTTCGTAGACGAATCCCTTATTAGCGAGCGTTCGTCATGCTCAATAAAAATTGAAAGGTCCTGTCTAATTGTGAAGCACGTCGTGCTTCTCAAACACTTCCTTTCTCATCCACGAAGCCCATTGAGACCAATGATGATCAGTAGCACGCAAAAGACGAAATTATGGCTTTAGTAGTGATCACTTCAGTATTGAATGGTGCGGGATTGTAAATAAGACGCATTATAGGTGACATGAGAGTATTCAGTCCGAAGAACTAAAGGAAGTTGTAATGGAAAAAATCTGTGAAAGGTAAAAGTGTATCAGAAAAGAAAGGCAGCTTTTGCAATTACACTGTCAACCCTACCATCAGTAGTTGACTGACGTATGAGTCAACAGTTCACTTCGATCACACAGGTGTCGGTGTCATCTGTTCCATATGTCTAACCTCTTAATAAGTCAGTGCCTTGTCTTTGATGTACCGTCCATCGTGATTGGTGACTACTAGAGTATTGACATGTGCTTGAGCAGCGTACTACGTCCAGTCATATTGCAAAATGTTCCGATTCAACCATAAGAGTGTTGGATATGATCGAAAGTCGGAACCACAGATGGTCCTCAGAAGCTTGCCATTCTTTTCGGGTGTGACGTGCTGCTACACCAACGCAGACCTTTGCCTTGCATTTCTCCCAGTCGTACTTTCACTCTATCGTACTATCAACAACCACTCTTAAACGGGAATGATTTGGGAGCATAAGTCGACATTCAATCCAATTGGTTAAGCTAGAGCTCTTCTTCTTCAGATCATTTAGTTGACGGGTAGTCGTTGATAGCACCGATAACGTTAGGACAGGGTTGAGAGAATGGCATAGGAAATGCTCTGGTAGATAGTAGTGATTAGCCCACACCTCGTGAAGTCCGATCGAGAACACGAAACCCATCTGAGATTACTATTTTGGCCGATCTGAGTATACTTGAGCTTTCATTTCAATCTACTTTGCGAAAACAATAGGCAGCAAAGGAAGTCAAGGTAGATTTCCAGTTCAGATTTTCTATGTAACGATTTTTGATTCAGTGAATCAACAAAGTGTTCTGGTATTGATCAGTTCCTGAGACATGGACTACACACTCGACCTCAAAAACCATCTCAGAAGAGAATCAGTGCAGTTTTGGGCTAAACACTGACTTTCTGTGACCTACTGATGTATCAAGTCAGTAAATCCCAACTCTTGCTAATACCTCCATTACTAAAGTGGAAACCCCGGTAATCGATTATCACCCATTACTCTGCTATAGATGTATAGACCGTTGTCTAGTTATCTGTTCCACACAAGAGGATAAAAGAACACTTAGAGCACATAAGATCCACCCATGAGGTACTGAAAGAAAACTGGCAAACTATTCCTCAGCGGCTACATTACGAAGTGGTACTGAAAGACAAGTAACAAAGTAAACTGATCCGTTATCTCTTCCCTCATCCCTCACTACAAAAAGCGCTTGTGAAAAGTACGTTTCGGACAGCAACCAATGTGTGTCCAGGAAAGAGGAGAACGTATAGTCTCTAAAAGTGACTCAGCAACTAGCCATTTCCAATGTCTAAGATGTAAGTCCTCGAGATAGGTTTAATGTAAACAGTTCGCCCCGAAACTGTAATCCAGTGAAAGGCAAGAGCTGGACTCAGCGTGCTATTCTTTCTAGACAAAATAAGTTCGTCTATGCTAATTGATAAGTGCAGGCCTGGAAAGATTGGTAACAACGATCGACATACCACCGAACACTCTATGGCACCACCTCGTTCGCAAGCGCTTATATGACTGTCTATGTACAAGGAGAAAGTGCATATCATGCCATAGCGGTAAATGCGGTGATTTCATGAGTATGAGTACAGTTGAGCAAATCTCTTGTGAAGTGTTCGGCGACAAGTACCACGGCAAAACGGATAGGCTCATCTGTGTCCACATAGAAGGACACCTGATAGGCAAGCTCAAAGTTGAACCCGGATACCCCACTAGACGCACGTAGGCTACAAATAGGTTCAACTATGAGGAGTATTTTGAAGTACAGGTCACCTTTTTGAACGGGAACAAAAATTTCAAGGCGTAAGGTTTGGAAGCGTCTTGGACAAACACCATCAGTCCAAACATGAATCGCAGGGAGGAATGTCTCGTAACTGCACATTATATAACACAGCATATAAGGTTGTCATTTCGATAATGAGAGGTGTATTACACACATGTGATTTCTGTACACTTGGTCCTTAATTGGACAACTCAGTGGGCAACTTATAGACAACGGTCAGTATTACCGTATCACCTGTCGTTCCGATGATTCTCGAGTGACTCGAGCGGGTACCAGCAACACTTCCATTTTTCCCTATGGCGCAAGAGTGGCCCAGTGGGTCCTCCTCGCTCTAGAGATTCGCTGAGCATCATGTCTTCCCTCTATGCCTATCGTAAAGAAAGCGGCCATCGAATCGGTGATCTTCCTGTAGAGCGCTTGATATCCCGAGGGATCCAGGAGGTAGTGGCTCCCGTCCATCGGTTGTCGTTGATGCGCACCATGTGTCCAGCCCACCCTATTTTTCGATATCCTGGCGTGTAGAACGGCGTCTTTGAACTTCGATCGCTGACGTAGGTCGGAACTTCGGATCACTTTTCTCATTTGCGAGATACGAGGGTACTCCTAGCATCGACCTTTCGAGTACGCGTTCGATAACGCCAAGTGATCTTTCATCTTGCTTACGTAGCGGCCAGGTTTCTGCTACGTTTGCTTAACGTATGTTGGAAAATTGTTTTGTGTTTGATGATAATGAAATCTAGGCTTTGTGATTCTTCCTGCTTGAGAAATGAAGGTGCTTGGGTGACTGAGTTGTAGGCAACCTGATCTTTGTAGACCATAAAGAAAGCAAAACTGCCGAAATGTCAACTGTTCGGACAAATTTTATTGTGACATACTAGTATTTTGCTAGAGAGAAAAATCTATGGAATACTAAGTTAGTGTTTTTGTCTATCCGAACTATTACACTACCGCCCCGTGAAGACACACAGTACTTGATCGTTATAGGGCATATGAAATTTACCCCGCTACACTATACTGATTACGATTTAAAATTTCTCAAATGAGTAGCGCGATCACCAAGTTCGGAGAGATATGCATCGTTTCAATAATAACCGCTGTGGAATACATCAAATTTGCACAACAGATAAGCAATTCATCTTTGAAACGGTCCAAGATCCGCAGGCCTACGTAACGCTATCATGTTGAGAATGGGAAGTTACGCAGGAAACAAAAACAACCACATCCATGTTCTGAGTTACAAAAGCACAGTGGTTAGATAATTAGTGCGGTGAATTGATCAATATGTTCCATAGTAGTGATTTGATCATAACAATAAACGAAAGTGTATCTATATGTACACCTAATGCGCCGTCATCTCCGCTCAAAAAGGCAGCACAAGCTCTCAGGTGGTAGGAATAAGTGAGTTGGCGTCCTGTTAGAAAAGATATTATGCTATTCATGTCTTCTAAGATAAATGTGGAGCCATTAGGTAATTTTCACTGCCAGAGTAGAGGTCTTACTGGTGGCCCATTCATATCATTCTTCAGTGTTTAGTGGATATTCCGGCGAAAAAACGACACATGTGATTGTATAGGAGTTAGTCTTCAGTTAATTAATTTAAGCTGATTCAAATTATGCAAAATCTGATCAGATGCTGATTTTTGTCTCAATTATAGTTCATTCGCTTCCTCCCATTTTGTGATAAATTATCTAACAATTATCTCAATAGTACTTGTTTGCTATGCAATAATGAAGTGCATCAAGTGCTCGAAGCGAAACAATAATCGCATCAAAGCGACTCTGAAAAATTGAAATATACTGTTTTTTGGTTGTTTACATAGCATCGCATGTATTTAAGCTTTATCAAGTACAAATGCAAATATCACAGGTGCTTCAATGTTGAACACCTTGACTCCAGCGATGAAGTCTTGGCCGTCTACCCGTGTCGACCCGTTATTGTAATGTCGAAGCTGGCTGTTGATTAGATCCATAGAATTACCACTACGAGCGCAGCAATGGCCAGTATTGACGAAAGGCGATCAGCAGCCGAGAAAAGACTCTCAGCTGAAACAGAAATATTTTGTCAACTGTACTAGTGTTAGCTGTCATCAGCTGGTTTTTGTAAGTTATTGTGAAATTGAACTGTTAGACTGTAAAGGTTGCAAAACTGGGAAAGTTCAGAAATGAAGATTTTCAGTGTGAGATTAGTACGTGTTATGGACAAACTTATAAGTGCACTTTATTGTCTAAGCACTCACCTTCTCCTATCTCATGAATTTGGAAATCGATGCCGTCGTTCAGATACACTGAATCGTATTCGTAACGACCATTTTCGTCATCAAAAGCTAATCGTTCGCCTCTCGTTACTGTCGACCAAACCGAATTACTCACTTTCTCAATCTTGAAAAAATTGTGAAAACATTAAGATTTGCACAAAAATTGAGCTCTGAATGAGATTCTCATTTGCCCCTAGCGATATTTAACTCTCTATGTTGATTCTCTTTCATTAGTAATTTTTTATTCCATTCATTACGAGTTTTCTTTTTTCTGCTTGAATTTTCTTTTACCTTTTTAGTTTCTCTATAAACTGTTGCTCGTCAATGCTTTACTTTGCTCAGTCCATATTTCAACGTTCAAAAATCACTCACGAATTACACTAAATTTCAAAGCGATTAAGAAAAAAACAAAATAAAAAACAGTAGAAAACTTATGATCGAATTACGATCGTTATTAGGTTTTGTGCTTAAGAGTCAAACAGATATATACATTATTCTTTTATATGATCATTGTAAATCAAACAAAGAGATTCTTTAAAACCGACGTTCCTTTAACATCTATGGTATTATTGATCATTCATGTATTTCTTGTTGATTGGGCATGTGGCACGAAATTGTTGAAGGTTTCGTTTATCGAAATTTCAAAAACTTCAACAACTTTGTGCTACAGGCCCATTAAACAAGGAATAAATAATGGAACTTTAGTTTGAAGTGATTTTCTAATCCTTGCTCTGTTGAATGCACTCCTTCCTTAACCGTTTATACCTTTTCAAAGAAGTGATTCCACAACGGATCAGCCGTTAACCAGGCAGTCTCCTGTCGAAATGGAACGTGCGAAATTTCGATGATGCTTGTGGCTGTAGTGGTGGCGAGTTTCTTATGATGGCGATGATTATAAACTTAATATGAATCCAGTCAGTGTTGCAAGGTTTTTCTTCCCTACATCTTCAAGGTTTCTTACCATAATCTCCGACATGAATTATCATTTTTAGCTGATGACTAGAACAAAGGCCGCCTTTAGTATTGTAGAGACCCGCTGAAGTACCGGTAGATGTTGCTGAAACAATCAAAGTGCTAGTTTGAACTTGCTAACCTCCAGTCTTGCTCAAAGGTCAATAACCCTTTGCTCTCAATCGTTTTAATGTACATTTTCAATTTGTTGAAAATTTCTGAACTTAAATGATACTGAACTGAAAACTTGAGAAACGGAATCAGAAATTTTTCTGGGCACTATGAAATAGACATAACGATCGGAGGAATTACATTAGTTGGGTTTCAAAAGTTTTTTCGTTTTTGTCAATCAAACAAGCTAGTAAAAGGTTAGCCACAATCATTGAAAGTAGTGAATTTTCAAGATGAACTATAAACACAACAAGAATTTCTGAAAGCTGGAAACGCACTTATGAAGTAGTAACTTTGCCCAGGAAGATAATCCAGTGCTGATGGATTTGGACTAAGTAGCCTGAAAGACACTTTCACTTTATCTTTCTTCATCGGTGAAATGCATCGGCCCAATTCTCGGGCATCTGATGAAAGTGTACAAGTTTCATAGTCCTTCTCAGAGACCTAAAAGAAAATACTGAGCAGTTGAAAAGGAAGTGAACTTCTTTTGTATGTCTTAGAAAGAAAAATTTTATGATATACTTTCTCGAAAAATGCTCAGATTTCTTTGAATAACAGAGGTAATCAATGATGGATTGTACTGAGAACAAGTAAGCGTACTCTGTAGATGATGCTCTGCTCAGTTTCCATAAAGTCAGCACCAACATCGTAGGACGGGCAGACGATATCCATAACATCGCCGATCAATACATATCGCTCCATACTGAAGCTATAGAGTAATTAGCTCAACATAGCTTAAATAAAAGGGTATGCTTGTAATTATCATTGAAGCAGCAATTGCACCAGGTGGTGCATACAAATATGAAGAACGTTTGTTGTTCATTTGAGCTGAATCGGAAAGTCTGCACTGACTTCCATATACCAATTATGTAGTGATTGAACCAAAGACTACTGCAGTATAGTTTTGCTTTTACTGTACAATAGAGCTGTTCGAATACGTTCGTATGTGCTCTTTTAATCTCATTGTTCTAGCGGATGGTAGCTTCTTGGGCTCTTGTAATTTCATGCGGTCTGTTTCTGATGGGCGACCTCAAACCTCTTCCAACATATACTTCTGATACAATGGATTGATAAACCTTTGGTATAAATACGCACGCTGAAAAATTGACATTTTGAAATATGTCATGCACCTCTAAGCAAGCATATGTCACTTTAGAACCCTATTATGAATATTCATGTACATATTCAGAAAATATAGCTAGTCCAAAAATGAATAGAAGGAGAGAATGTCTAAACATGACAAGTGATATGGCACCTTATGTCAGATTCATCCTCCAGTCTGAGTGTGGTTCATTTTTCAAAGTGTGTCACACAAGACCACTGACCTCTTTCATATAAGCATGAGTAAGGTGGAGTTTTTCAAATGTATAGACTGCTGAATTGTTTTCTATTGGATTCTTGCTACATACGAGATATTAATGGAAAAACTATATGATATATACGTCTAGCATATGACGAAGACGGGGCTACCCAAACGTTAGCCATCAAGTTTTGAGAAAGGAGAAGTACCAACCTCAAGCAACTTTTATTTGAAGGAAAGGTCAGAGTGTATATTCTGTCCGTACGGTGATTTTATCACTTAACGGTATGTGTAAAACACCCGTCGTCAATTCTTCTATGTAAGAGACAGATCCCCGAGGAAATGACTGAACGAAAAGTATCATGCAACTGACGAGGCTGGAAGGCCGAAGCACGTGCATTGCATTGTATAAGTGCTCATAATAGACCTCATGCATGGCTCAGAAATAACTATAAGGAATATTCATATTATTTACAGTGACATGGAGTACGAATCCATGTGTTCTCTGCCGGGTGGTCTCCACTTGAACAACTCAGTGGAAAACTTATAAAAACAGTAAGTTAGTTGGAAGTTGATTTTGTGGCCGATGTGATTGAAATCTGGGTTTGGCGACTTTTTCTAATGGAGCAATTGAGGTTTCGGCTGACTGGGTAGAGGACAACTTGAGCTTTCTAGGCTCTGAAGATGGTGAAACTGTCTAAACGGCAGCTTTTGAAGAAATTGTGTTGTAAGACTTTGTTTTGGCGTAAGAAAAATAAGCATTCCAATAGAGTTAAAAATGGCAAAGAAAAGACCAAAAGCAAGAGCCCCATTGGAGCAGCGGATGCAGCGGATAGCACATGAATCTCGCGAAAAAGCTATCGTGCGATCGACGCTCACCTGAGCTTCCAAATTCTGTTCAGCCTCAGAATCCTTATGTTTGCATTTCGCATCGTACCCTGCTATGAAAAAAAAAGAACAGTAAGTAAATAAAAGTCTAAAAAAATTTAATTTGATTGTAGCTTTGCCTAGTTGAGTTTAACACGTATTTATATTCCTCACCCTATTTCTGTCGACAGGTGACTGGAACTGGTAGCAATAGAGATATAAAATGACTGAGGGAAAGGCAAAGCAGGGCTAATTGGTGTAGTGGGCGAAAGTGAGCTCACGCAAAAAGTTGTCACAGTTGCTCATCCGCAGTTCCAGGTCTTGCTCATATACATCATCGCAATGCACTTTGCCATCATCAAAAGGAATAAATAGCTAATAAAACCCGACATAATCAATCATCCCCACCATATTTGATAAAGTGAGATGCTTCTGTACAGGTCAAAAAAAATTGCTAGAAACCATGTAAAATAGATTGAAACTGCAGAAACCTTAGCAAGGAGACTTCGTGGTTTTCGTGTTCTACGATGTACTTTTTATGATCGTCTATTTCCTTTCTACCGAAACAGAGACGGTCGAGTGATTAGAAAAATTAACACATTGTCATAGAAATGCACGGATGAAAATGAAACGATGGTTTTTCTCCTTTAGGTATTATCCCTTTTCCTTGTATAAGATCTTTATATCAATTAACATGAACCATTATACCTCGCTAAAAAGTTCTCATTTTTTGTTCTAAGAAACATTTACTTGTTCTTCGTTCGTTTATAAATCTTTCTACATACGATTTCTCAGCAATAAATTCTCTCCCCCCCATTCTGCCTAGTTTTTTTAGGAAGCTTGAAAGTTGACGATTAATTAAAATTCGTGCAATTCCTATTTCAACTTAGGAGGACGTACCAGTTTTTATGAAGCATTTCGGAAGCTCTATATTACAATTTCTGCAGATGATCACCTCTGATCAATTTTCGTTTGCTTCAAAAGCTAGATTAACTGCAACGCGACTATACTATGATAATCTCAGAAAAGTTTCTCAGTAGGCTTAGAGTTATGGTCGGTTGCTTCGATGGCGCGGTCAATTGAGCACAGTGCGATTCACATATGCGCGCGATTTTTCTCATTTCAAAAGGGTTTTCTTCTCCGCCTTCAGAAAAAAAGCTCGAGCAAATCCTTCCGTAGTGAATTGCAAAAACTAATGGCTCAAAATTACTGATTACTTTTCTTCAGGAGTGACCGAATAGACGAATAAAATAGTGCATCATCGCAAAAATGTTTACTAAGAATTCAAAAATTACTTTTAAAGATGTTTCAAAAAAACTTGGCCGGCTGGGTCTCATGTTAAAACGGAGTTTTTAAGTTTGGATAAATAAAAAATATGTAGCATTATCCAGCTTTTTTCAAAAAAATGTTTGCAGGCTACTATGCTCACAGCCAAGTCTGGCACCAAATCACTGACACCGGAGGAATGCTAGGCTCGGTGAGCCTTGAGCACGAAATCGAACCGTCGACCATCAATTGACCAATTGTGTGCATGTCGCAGAGCACTTTTTAGCCACTGCGCCACGCTCACTCTCGTTGAGATAAGAGGTAATAATCTACCACTTTTTTTTTGTACGCTAAAAAGGTAACAAAACTACGGACTCATTGTTTTCCCAATCTTCATTCGTTTTTCATTTCCAGTGCTTGCCAGTATTGGAAACGACACGCTCTTCCGAGCAATCTATAGCGACTACAATATGAAAGGTATTGATGCTTAGAACTCGCATACGCATACGAAACGTCACTGAGACCATTATCAAATCAGCTATAGCATCATCAACCATCTTGTGCAAAACCTAGGTGGCCAATATACAGGTCACACACCTTATCTTTCAAGATTTGGACCGTAATGACTCCGTTGCAAAATCCTGGAAACAAGGCGATATGAAGTCGAATGTTCATCCATCATATCAAATGGATCTCTCATCAGTAGACTGCCACATTTCAAGTGACTTCAAGAGTACATGCTAAGAAAATATTCTCAATAAGCAAGCTGCTGTTGAAAAAAGGCATTGCGAGCTTTGTAAGTATTAAATCCCAAGACCGACTGTCTATTGACCACGGCATGCTTCAGTAATTCTTACTGAATTTTTTTTCTGCTGAAGCTTTGTCGGTATAAATGGCTAGAATAAAGGGCTCAGTTTCATATGGTTTTAATGAATTCCTGACGATGTGACATGCATTCAACACCATATTATCTCACAACTCCCACATCTATCGGCACTGAGTTCATTTCTGACCTGCGCAGTGACTTGTGGGGGCCTATACAGTCGATGCACTCACTCTCAGAGAGAAGTCTGCTATAATTTTTCCTACCCGAAGGATGGGGATTTTTGCTTGAACATGGTGACGAACCAAAGACCATGCTTGTACAACATGGCACCTTTAAGCACTGGGCCACTACGTAGATATAAACCTGCAAATGGAAGCATAAATCTTCATAAGCATCGATTCGGAATGTGAACAAGCCGAAAACTGAAACCATTTTAAAAGTACTAAATGGGTTTGAGTTTGACTAGTGCGGATTAATTTACCGAACAAATGAATGTTGGCCAAAATTTTAAGAAATCGGCAAAAAATAAAATAAAAATGGTGGGAATTACTGAACCACTCGTTCATTCGTGGACGTCGCGTTACTTTTCGACTTGATCTGGAAGAGAGAACATCCTTCCATCTTAGCATCGTTAAATGCAGTTTGATGTCAAAAGGAATGTAATTCTCGGCTCTTTAGCGTTATCTGGGACACCATTAATGCACAAGCCACAACAGGATCACAGTAGTTCGTCATCTTAGGACTCCGGGAGAGAAATGACGCGACCATGATTCTATAGCATTTTTAAAGAAAACGAAAATCACAACTATTCGATCAATAACGCCTCGGAGGTTTCGCCTTCTTCAGAGCTTGAAAAGATCAGATTATTCACAACCCAATCAAACAAACGATTACTTCCATCATATCGTTGAAAGAAATCACCAAACTTAATCCAAATCACAGTCGGCCTTGGAAAACAACAATGTTTTTGACTTGTTTCACTGCCGATGCCTTTTCATGGAGGCGCATGGTGTGAAGTATAAGACTAAAATCCTTCAACAGTAGCCGAACCCACATGCAAAAGCGAAATCTTTATGGATGAAAAGTACTAGAAAACGAATCAAATGGAAAGGTGGATTAGCGCAATAAATGGCGAGTAAAAAACGATGTCATAAAAAAAGATTCGATTAGTATATCCTAACACTTGAGTGGTTCACGCAGAAGTGCCAAGGGGTGGACCGTGCAGGCTGATACAGATTCAGTAGTAAACTTAACTCAGTAAAACAAAACCATTCAGAGTTAGAAATTAGCTGTTTAACATTTAATTAGTGCTCTTTCTTAAATTATATAAAACCAATAAGAATCAATTTTTTGATGTCAGAAACATCGTCTCCCATATCGACATGAGGTTGTTGTATTGATATACACGTTTTTTGCATCAGTATATTTATGACACTTCTTCTATACGTTATTGGCCTAGTGACATGATTTCAAACGGCAATGTTTTTTATCTGTCAACAAAAATCGCCACAAGAAATTGTAAATCTTTGCGCACAGTGCCTTGCGGAAGTAATGCTCGTCAATTGTGAGTCGACTGACATGACATCATGAAGATGTGATAGATATCTTTCAAAATAATGAAGAGAATTCAATGTCCATCGCAAGCTTTGAGTCTGAACCTGAACTCACCCCAAGGGTTTTTTATTCTGTCAAGCCTGTGTGAGATGAAAAAAGTTTTTCAAACAAAGTAATTCGAAAGTGTAACATTTATCAAACCTTGGCATGTTGAATTTTTAGTGAAAAATGAAAGGAGGACAATATGCTAGGAACTAATTTTGGTACTTCTACGTTAGACGGCGACAAAGTTATAAACCGATCACATATTCTGGTCAGAAACTTTTTATAGGAGTGTTAGGAATCATTGCTGCTTGAATATCTAGCTACAGCCCTACTTGATCGGTTTTTAATAACACCCTTATATGGTGCTGTAAAATCCAAAATATTTTTATGTTTCACACTACCGCGTGTTTTTTTTCTTATCTCGCTTATGTTTAGCTAGACAAAACTCATTTCATAGGTGCTAGTACTTACTCGATAGCACAAGTTTAGAAAAAATCAAAAATGTGTTTGCATTTCAGAAAAGCTCTTTTGATAGCGCTGTGAGAGAAAGGAAAGATATGTGCTATAAACCTCGCCGGGCAAAGCTTTTTCTTTAGACTACCAGTAACCATTCGATGTCGTAAGTTCCAATTATTCCATCACCGTGCTTATTTCTGGAAAGACCGTTTCACTACAGTGCAGCAGAGAAAATAAGATCGAGTTTCACATACACATATTTGGCGCGCTTGTTTACCAGTTGATCTACGGGCGGGGAGCGGGGCGATCGATCGATAGCCTATCACGGTAGACATGTGGGGTGCAATCTGTTAATCAATCAAAAATTTTTCTCGCTTCAAATGAAACTCCAAAAAACAGCTGACTCAGATACTACGAGATTTTCCCGACACGTTCGTATGTTTTTTGCGTTTCCAACGAATAATAGGCGTGATCAAAGTGAAGGTGCGTGGCGGGTGTGAAACATAATTTTATTTTGTGTGTTACAGTGTTATAAGAAGTTCTATCCGAAAAACGGTTATGTAGGGCTCATGACAGCGATTTGAGTTTTCGAATGACTGATAACGTACTTATCAAAAGTCTTGTCCAGCAAAAGGGGTCGTTTCTCTATCCTGTGGCGTCTATTGAGAAAAATCTATTTCTTTTTTGCAGGAAAGTTATTCGAAAATTGTTGACATTTGGACTATTTCTTTTCCAGCATATAAGGAATTCAAATGAGCCATTCAGAGAAAAAGTGTCAACGTGTCCATTGAATTCGTCTTTTTCAATGTTGATGCGAACACTTCAAAAACGAAAGAAGTCTCTTCCAATGCCTAGACGTAAAAACTCGTGGTTTTCTAAAGAAAAAAAAACGATGGTTTTACACGTTTTGAAACGTTCAGAGCCAATACTGGCCGAATAATAGTTTCTCAATCAACATCTTTTGATTTACATGGATTCTTCATTTTACCGTTTTTGAAGGAGTGCTATGATACTAAACCTTGGACCCTAGGAAACGACTGGTAAGGGTGAATAGTAAGTTAAGCAGTGTTCTCAGATTCCGAGCTTTGCTTATCACTCGACATTCTTGGACATATGATAAAACACCATAGCACTACTCTGAAGGGATAAAATAAACAGTTTATACAAATCATATATAATATATATATATATATATATATATATATATATATAATATATATATATATAGTATATATGTAAGGCGCCGTGGCATAGGTTGCGATGTTGGTCACAGCGCGCGTGGAGCTGTGATCCACCCCCCCAAACCCTCTCCGGCAGTCAACAATAACGCTTTATGGAACGCCACAGCAAGGCTATTCTCCAGATCGCAAGGAGACATGCTCAGCCAGTATTCTAGGACATTCAAGGATAAGATGAAAACCGATTCGAACGCTGGAACTACTGGGATCTACACAATAGAAAAAAATCGTGAGGACGGATTGTATAATAAAAAAATAAAAAGATAAAGGATAAAGCTTTCGGCGTCTATCAATCCCTGAGGGATGCGCCATGCATTCGACTTTGATTTTTAACTTCGTTCGAGGTGATTGAATGCATATCTGGCCTTTACAATGACTCGCGGTGGCCTCTCGCTGAACCGAGTCAGTGCTGCTTATCCTCCCCGACAAGTCTGAGAACTGTCTGGTACCAATTTACCGACCCCGGAGGGATGGATGGCTTGGTGAGCCATGAGCGCGAAATCAAACCATTGACTTCGTGTGCGACGCAGAGCGCCTCTAACCACTGCGCCACATGCGCTCTTCTCGGCGTTAGAATAAAAAATAAATAAATACATATATAAATATATATATATTCAGTATTAGCCAAATAAGTGGAATTTTGACACAAGCTTACCACAGCAAGCCTGCTGGTTATTGGCTGTCGTCACTACCAACACTTGTATCACACATGTAGAGCTAATAAAGCAAGAGCCTTCGTAATGTAATAGTTAGCATGCGCCCTAGAGTAATTTTGAGGTTCCAAGTTCTGCATATCACTCAACATTTTTAAGAGTATGGATACAATGTCATTTTACTTCATCAAGGAGAGGTTATACATCATAGTTATTCAGTTCTTAATCAAACGATATAAATTGTTACTTAGTTTACTCAGATTGAAAAGAAAATAAAGACGAAAGAACAACCAGCTAATTGATAATGAATATTATTAACATTACCTAATAGCATACAATGCAAGAGACGTGATTGCTTGATTTAGTTAGTGAAATTTCAATGGATTCAGCTCGTTTAAAACAAATCCAACATTGAGTAACTTCCAGAATACTTTTTCTCGAACGAATCATATGTTATAAAATATATACATATATACAATATATATACATATGTATAATATACATATATATATATCATATATCATATACATATATATATATATATATATCAAATATACATATATCTAAAATTTCTCGTCGTTGTCGTAGTGCGTTTTATTCGGAGTGTTCCTAGGGAGATATTTCCGTAGGTAATCATCCTCCTAGGATATTTTGATGATAATCGGTGAAATCAGTCCAACATCATAATGAATGGCGCTACAGTGAGTCAACACGCACAATTATGGACTTCTCACGGTGGCCTCCACCAGTAATGATTACCGCCAGCGATTTCCTTCTAAATGCTTACACGCGCAATACGGACTTTTGCTAACGGCTCAATCCGTTCAAGATGTCCTTTGAAGTGCCGTAATGATTATGAGTTATGTACTATTGGGAACCGTGAAAACTGCCTTTGATGTCATTCTTTGATTTTCAAAGAAAGATTAAACTTGAAGCGAGTAAGAAAGTAACCATCAAAATGAACTCAACCGAGCGTTTTCAGTTTTCCATTTCACTCACCCATTCACTTGTATCGATTCCTTTTCAAAATATCAACCAAGGGCTAAATAAACTGACAAAAGAATACAGAAGAGGCGAGGAATGGTGGTGAAACTCGTTTTATTGCAATTAAACAGAAAAAGACCCAATCGACGAAAAATTAACATAGTTCACTATCTACTCATTAAGTTACTTTCAGCGGCAAATATTCACAAAAGCGTGCGTTTTTTGGACTTTATGTGGTTTTTAAGCATAATGCTTTGGAAACTTGATACTCAGTAATTGAAAGTAGTAACACGCTGATATTCGTTCATTATTCATCTTTTTTCTATCTGACAATGCAATAATATCGACTCCTAAGCATAAATTCATTAACAGAATGGCCACCGTTATGAAAGAAATTCAATCATAATGAAGTTGGACATATTGTTCCGATCCGTAACGATCGTAAACTGCTTGGGATACAAGTACCGGCCCAAGGTAGCACCATGTGCAAGACGCGGCAATCTCGGAATTCCGCCGAAATAACGCTAGTTCAAGCAAAAGAATGTGGAAGGATAAAAAACGTTTATACGACATTACACGTCGCTAATCCTTAAGGCTCAATGTATGAGCTAACTATGCATTTGACTATCTCTACAATGCTTTAGAGTTGAATATATAGTATTTATCCTATGTATTGATCAAGGACAGATATTTCATCCTTGCTTTAGACACAAATTGGAAATTAATTACCTTGTTTGGAAACCAACCTTCATAACCACCAAATGTAGGGTAGAGATGTCGTACCTTATGGCAGCCCAGTTGTAAATTTCAGTTAAATATGACCAGATATAGATGAGCTGCTAGTTGCTGATTTTTTATTGCGCAGGTCTGGTACGTCATCAACTTCTTGAGGCCTTAGAGATGACGGAAACGATTCAACATATGTTCATCTTCACCCATCCATTACACCACGTTATAAAGAACAAGCACTAGAGATTCCCACATCATCGATATTACACAGCTGATTCGTTTTTTTCTTGCAAAGCCTCTAGAACTATTTCGAAATTTATGATCAAAACGGCTGGCTGGGAAGAAAACAGGAGCATTCGTAGGTCGTGTAAATTATTTATTTGAGCAGCTATATCGAGATTACTTCATCGATAAAAACTCAAAAAAGCTTTCCTGCTCTGTAATCAACCTAAAAAATTTGGTCCGGAGTTTACATTTGGAGAAAAAAATCAATAAGGAGAATCCATGCCATATATGAAGACCGCGAAAATGCTTGCGAAGCAGTTATATGATCGCTTACTAGAAGGTTGTTTTTGGTGATTTCATCACATATGTACCGATCCACTCATGGATTGTAATCAGTCGGTTATATGCTTGCTACTTAAGCAGCTGTGGACCATTTGGGGCATGATCGTAATAGCGACATAGGCAGCTTTACAATATCATCAAGTCCTTTATTATGGATCTCGTCATCATCACAGAGTAGAAAATTTTCATCGTGTTCATCAGTAGAAAGCGGATGCAATTATCAAGCGAAACCGCTATTTTCACTTCTTGTCCAAAATTTTGCACACTAGAGTCAGCCAATAGATTTTGTTTCAAAATTTGAGAAACTGATTATGGCCAAATACGTAGTGATAGATAAACGTATATTAAAGGTATCTAGTAGCTATGCATGTGTAGTTGTTAGTCCCATCCCGCTCACCGAGGTCACGAAGACTTGTATTTTTCGGGAGCTGGTAAAATGAACCACACTTGTCTGGAAATTACCAACAATAATTTGATACATCGCTAGACCACTGCAAGCTACTTTGTAAGTCAGATGCGTATTCAACCATCTATAATGCGTGATGAAATCGAAATTCGTGGCACATCTCTCAGGGCTTGATCTCCAGCCGATAGTTTCATGCCGTATCATTCTGGGACAGAATGAAATCGAACATCTTGTCTTTCTACCTCTTATTAAGGTAGCAACCATTTGTTCTGTTTTCTATATGTGACATTGTTGCTTGGTGCTAAATCATCGGCCGATAACACCTTTTAGGTGCCGTCGAAACCAACGGATTAGTTGCTCATAAAAGTGCTACCGCCTACCATACTGAAAGATTTACGGTATTTACACATTGATTGGTCAACGCTCTTATTATAGGAGTAAATCGCCAGCTGATCAAGCCAGTCTAATGGACTGTCCGATTGAAAGCTGAAGATAAAACAAAACTGGAATTAAAAAATTTAGGGCTATACACAACTCTGAGGTTCTCAAAGAAGAATACTATTTGACAGAGATAAGTTTGGTGAGGTCAAACAAATAAAGGAAATCGACTGTTCAATGTTGTAAAGATGGTCCTTGAGCGTTTCAAATATATTACAAAATGTTGTTTATATGAAAAAATTGGATCACCGAACTGTAGCACAGTAAGTATGGCGTTTGATTATTTGAAATTCTCAAATTTTCTTCTAATCCTCCTTAAAACGCACAGCTATTATCTAGTTTGTTCAAAAATGCAATATCAGTCACTACTCCTAGAATGTGATACGCCATTACACAAATGGCTGGTCTTCACTAGCACTACAAGCCTCAACATGATTTCCACTTGTTTCTCTCTTGCACAAGTTCCGACCATGATGGTAGTCTATCTCAACTATGGTGACGTACGCAAAGCCCATTCCGTAATCCTAAACTCACTACCATATGCGGATGCAGATTGTTGATGTTATTCACAAGCACCTGTGTCTGTGGCTTGTGTGGCCGTCCGGGAGAGCGCTTGCATTTTGGAGTTCAATCCACCGTTCTTTTCGCTCCCGTTATCTTTTTTTTTCTTATATTACCAACTCATCTGTTTTTCGATATAGCTGTTCATATTCTGGATTCAAGGATGGGCTAGTTTTTGAAGATCTGAGCTGCGCAAAGGTGCCGGACTTTGTGAGTGCTGATTGATTTCACAAAATTTCGCTCGAGCGCTATGTGGATGGTGTGCAGACTTCTTGGTGCGGTTATATATAAGCTCACGTCCCGGTGGCATAACAGAGCGCGGGAGGACTACTGAATCGAAAAGGTGAGCCTGGATATTGAGGTCCGTTATTTGGTTGGTGACTTCTTCAAAAGGCCCGGATGCTTCATGCTGCCCTCTTTTTACTCACCAGCTTCACTTTCATGTTATTCTTCATCTTCGTTGAACGTCCAAGGTGCATGCACGAAGTGGTCTCCATATTCAGAGAACTTTCCAGTAAAATTTCTTCATCTTCACACCAAGAATTCTTTAAGCAACTTTCTCACCCACTTCGTTGAGCCATTGAGCATCGTCTCTGCTTCACTGGTACTTTTCGAATAGATGACGATATGATACGCAAAACGAAGGTTTGATGGGAATTTTCCATTAGTATGTATGACTTCCTCATCGTAGTCAAGCCGCTTAGTTATCCAATGCACTACGGCGGCAAACAGCTATGATGATATAGTGTCGCCTGGTCTAACTCCCTCTCGGTGGGAATGGTGAAGGGTCGATGGAAGAGCCATATTTTTGTGCTGCGTTCCGATAGCAGTCTGCCAATGTTCGTATATAGGAAGGTTCTCTACATTCGTCAAGGAGCGCAGGATTACGTTCGTTTCGACGTTGTCAGACACTATCACATAGCCGATAAAGGTTATAACAAGAGCCATACGGTATTCTCGAGAGACTTCAATGAGCCGTGACACAATTTGGATGTGGTCCATGGACCAGAATGACTTACGGAATCCTGCTTGTTCAAGTGGTTGTGTATTATCCAAAATCTTCGATATGCGCAAAGGATGATCTTCGTGATGAGCTTTTAGAGGACACTCAAAAAACGTAGTGGGTGGTAGTTACGAAGATCCCTACTGCCACCCTGCTTAGTTAGGATGACTGTGTGTGATGTCCTCCACTGGTCTGGGATTTTCTTCATCGAAGATATCATGTCATATGCCTTGCGAGGAGTGCATGCAGAAGGGGGTCACCGGCTCTAAGGAAATCAGCAGTGATATTGGATCTTCTCATAAGTTTTGACAGTAGAGAAATAAACACAAATTTTATCAATCAGAAGTAATTTAAACTGCTTAATAACGCTATTCAAAGTATGCGCTATCAGCCTGAACATATTCCTGCCATCTTAAACTCGGATCCTCTTCATTTCTTACGATGGCAGTCTCTCGACCAACTTCTCGTGGACGTGCGGAGCGCAGCTGATCCTGAAGTTAGCGTTGCCGGCGCGAAACTCAGCGAAGAACAGTAACGATATTGGAATAAACACAAATTCTTGAGTCTTTGCACGGTTGATGCTCTCGAAGGCGGTCTGTGCTTTGTGTTTCAATTCGTAATAGTAAAGCAGCAATTGGCGACGAAGACTTCGCTGACTGTCCATAATTCGGCAAGTGTGGACAAATTTGCAACTAGAAAAGGGTCAGATAATCTTGCACAAAGCGGTATTAATTTGTTGCCTAAAAGATGGCAGAAATGTGTTCAGCTGATGGTACATACTCTGAATGGTGTTGTTAAGCATTTTCCACTGTTTCTGGTTCATAACTTTGGTGTTTATTGCTATAGTGCCATTATGAGGGTTCTTCGAAGAACTTATGAAGGTACTTCCATATGTAATTATCATAGCAAAAAAAAAACTCTCAGTTGTCTAACATCAATGCTTTTTGGTAGGATTTGTAGATCAATGGTGTAACAACACATATTCAACTTTTTTCGCACTTCTTCCAGTAGCGTTGTGAAAATCGAGTTCTAAAACATAATTCTCACAGTGCAGGACTCTTTAGAACAAACTAGTGTTGATGTAAATGCAATCACTTTTGCAGAACCTTTGCGTTGGTTCCGTTGTTACCCCATGAATACTAGTAATGTATCAAAAAAGTGGTAAAATGTTAGACAAGCGTTTTTTTTTTTGCTATGATGATTACGTCTATAGAAGAACCCTGAATACTAATCAATACTAGAAATTTTGTGCAGCATCGTAAGCGCGGGATCGAATTAGTAATCTTTTTCCCGATGGCCGGCATCATTAAGCACTCAGCTGCGGACTACTCGCCGCCGCGCGCGCCGACGAGACAGAGCTAGCGCCGTGAGTCTGTCCTACCCAATGGATTTGTTGAAAAATGGTTTGCTACAACAGAGTTGCACTTAAAGTTCATCCAGTTGACCTATTCTTTGATTAAAACTTGCACGGGGTTGGTACCTTTCCTTTCTCAAAATTCGATGGCTAACGTTTCGGCGACGCCGCCTTTGTCAGTACCTAAACGTACATGTCATTCCATATCTGCTTACTCGGTTAATATTTCGTATGCATCAAGAATCCAATATAAAACAATTCCACAGTCTAGTCATTTTGGAAAACCCCACATTATTTACACTTATATGGGAAAGGCCATCGTTCATATGTGACACGCTTTGAAAAATAAACCATACTCAGACAAGAACATGAATCTGAGATAAGGTGCCGTTCAGTAGTTATGTTCAGGCATTCTCCCCTCCTATTCATTTTTGGACTTTTGCTGTTTATCCAGAAGGCTTCGAGGGTTTTTCGCATTAATGTTTTTGATTCCTGCCCCAGCATGCTTACAACCACACCAATCCACTCTTGCGCCCCTAAAGGCTTACTGTTTGGCTGCTGGCTTTTCCGTCTAGGTGTACATTGACTCGAATGCACAGTGGTCTTTCTGTCTCGTCAATGTTTTCTTCACCGCATGCCGTGCAAGGGATCTGGTATATTGTATTCAAACTCATGCAATCTTGGTCTCTACCAATACTACGCAAATATCAGTCTTACATAGATGATCATACAAACGGTTTCGAACCAATTGGTGACGTAAGTTATAAGGTGGAATTTCTATGATTCTCGCGGAGTTTTCCAGACACTGTTTCTCAAAAACCTATTGATAGCGGCGCTTATCTCACTCCTTATGAAGGGTATCTCCAAAGATATCTGCCCGTCTGGGTTTGGAACAACATCGTTTTCGTTATCTATGTCACAGGGCATATCTCTTCTTATAGACCTAACTTTAGTGGTTGCTCTTTCGTAGCCATTTGGAATCGCTATCGTCGCTCCAAGCGTAGTGACTACTTTCTCTTCTCTTTACACGTGCAAACACTTGCAGCCGTTCGGTACATGTTTCGAACAAATATTCTTTTTGTATGTGAGGGGTGGGAAAAGAGATACGACCGTCTGTGTAAGACTGACAACTGCGTAGTATGCTCTAATGGCAGAGACGGAGATTACATGAGGTTGGGTACAATATACTAGGTCTCTTGCGCGACATGCGGTAAGAATACATTGGCGAAACAGGAATACTACTTTGGACCCGCATCAAAGCACACCTAGACGGAAAAGCTAACAGCCAAACAAGCAAGTCTTTAGGTGCGCACAGAGTATAAAAACACGACGATGCGGACTTTGATGTGATAGGAAGAATTCTGGGGCAAGAATCTAAAACATCGGCGTAAAAAACCCTCGAAGCCTTTTGTATAAACCGCAAAAGCCAAAAAATGAGTAAAGTGGAGAATGCCTGAACATAACTAGTGATATGACACCTTGTCTATGCTTCATATTTTAGTCTCAATCTGAACAGGTTAATTTTTCAACGTGTGTCACATAAAACTGGTAACCACTCCCATATTAGTATGAGGTGGGGTTTTTCAAAATTACTAGACTGTTGAATTGTTTTCTATTGGATTCTTGATGGATACGAAATATTGAACGTGTAATCAGATATGGCATGATATATACGTCTAAGCATTGACGAAGGCGACGGCGCCAAACATTAGCCATCAAATTTTGAGAAATCAGAAGTACCAACTTCGTGCAAGTTTCAATCAAAGAAAAGGACAGTTCCTAAGAAAATTTGGAATTTCCTTATTCATGCCAAGGTATAGAGAGAGTAGGACTTTTGAGCTATTCGCTTCACGTTTCGACGGCTTCGTTCACACAGCCAACAACTAAGATTGAGATTCACAAGGAGCACGAACGCTTGTGGACAGTCACCGAGAATCATCAGCTCTGAAGGAAACGAATACATCATAATATCAACCGAATAATCATTAATCAACCTCGTGATATTAGCTAAATTAAAATAAAATTATTTGCTCGAATAGATTATTATCAACCTCGTGATATATGCTTAACCATCTATTTTAACTAAATACGCCACACATACTGCTTCATTAAGTATTTGATTGAAGGAGGAGCCCATGGTAGTACAATAACGGCTGGCATGGAAACATCTCTTCTCCAGAGAGATCTTTTCACTGATGAAGTTGAAAAACTTCTTCTGTACATTTTCGTAGGTTCTAATCCAGAAAAAACCAAGCTGAGAGTAGTTTGATAATCTCATACAAAAAGGGCGAAAAAAATAAAAAATGCTCATGGAAAATAATCAAGGACATTTCTTCAGTGGAATTCTGAAGAAAATTTAAAAAAGGAAAGACAATTGGGAGAAGATCTGAAAAATGATTGGGAATTATGAACAATGATAATTACTCAGATAGGGTTCACATTCAATTATCACATTCATTGCAATCTATTTCGTAACGATCAAATAATCGCATTTTGATCAACTGTTAACAAGTTCATTATTTGCAGACTTACAGAAGATCATTTCTCAAAGACGTTTTCTATGTCTGCATTTCAACTCTTCTTCACTCTTTCTTAATTTCCTTCAATTTTAATCAGTTCTGTTCTTTGCATGCATACACTTTGAGAATAGCGAAACTAAAAGTCTTCATAGTCTCATGCTGAAATAAATCAGATATAGATTCATATGCACCTTTACGTTGCTACGAATGGAACTGAATGCATGACGTGCCATTGCACTACCCAGCGTTGGGCGCTATCCCAGTTATCCATTGCATAAAAATGATTTTTGAAAGCACTAACTTGCAGGTTAGAAGATTCGAATGATAGGAATGACAACAAGTATTGTCAAATGATTACATATGCGAATTTTTAGGTAATAGCACGAACAATGACAAAAAATGAGTTCTAGAAACTTACAGTGAATTCGTTGAATTCCAGAAGACATCAGGTAGTTTTTGCCATCAACAGCGCATAAGAATAAATAAAGTATACAAAGCACCATACTGAAACTTTATTATTAGCTCCATTACGAGTTTCTTGAAAATCTCAAAATCAACGCGGTTGTAAGAACTCTCTATTAGCGTAATAACATAAATATTGTAGATGAAAAAAAGCAGTTAGATAGTCGGATAATAGGAATAAGGTGACGTGATCAACAAAGAATCCTACGACACGATCGATGAAATCTTGATGAAAATCAGTAGCATTCAAAAGAATTCTGTTAGACAGAAAATTGATTACAAAGTGAGAAAAAGCCGTGAATTCCTCAAATCTACAACTATTTATGGTTTAACAGCGACAGATTCGCCGACCTTATGGAGTTTGCTTTGATATGCTCAGATAAATGATTAAGTTTCTTTTTTCCTAATAGCTTTTCTTGGAAATGAAATATTTTTTTGAAACGCTAACTTGAGCGGTGACGACAATTTTTATAGATATTCACTGAACTTCGTTGCTGATTTGAAAATGTTTATAAAAAAGATCAGGCAAGGGCGAGATCTTCAGAGGGCAATGCATACCGGATGGAATCCAACACGACCTATGTCCGGATACGCCCACTCATATGAGGTGTGGAGAGGCGGAGTTAGCGGGTTAGCAAGAAGATTTGCATCCTATTAGTCTCTTTTGTACGGAGAAAACACTTGACATTTTGAGAAGCGATGATCCATCGCGTCAAATAGAATTTGAAGCAAGAAGGCCTCGCATGTAACCAGAAAGATGTTACGATTATATTCAAGAAATTAAGACCTGAATGAAAGAACTAGTGAGGGAAGATCAAAAATATTTTCATTTCAAAGAGTGAAGCATATTTCGTTCACTACAAAAAAATATGAGTCTTGAAAGGCACGATATTAATGAAACTGCGGTTCACAACGCAAACTATTTTACAACATAATTGAAAAGAGCGATTTTGAAAACTAATCAGTAGGGAGTTGGAAAGAGTTCCATACAAGTGCAAAAGACTGCGCTCCTTATTTTGTTTAAGTATGTCTTTCTGAAGTTTTCTTTTTTCAAAATGTTTCTCAACATGGTTCACTGTGACAGCCGCATACGTTTTTGTATTAGAGAAAAAGTAGATATAATGACGAATTAGTTAGCAGAAGGAATCATGCCTTATCAGGGGAAGGTACCATCATCAAAGGACCTATTTTACTACTACTTAGGGTGGCTTGAATCTGGTAGTGAGCCTGAATATTGAAGTGGTAAAAGCTAATGACTGTTGTGTACGTTGAGGTGATGTTGATGAAAACAGCGTAAGTGTACTCATGCAGAACATTGGACAATTATCACAGAAAGCCAAGTATTTCAATAAACCTGTCGTATTAATTGTTCTGATCTATGAAGGACGAAGATCGATGAAAATCGTGTTGGAGTTAAAGATACCAGATAAGACACTATGGATTAAAGAAATACAAGTAGCCCAAAATTTTGCGAATAAAAGCTATGACGCCAGTAAATCCATCTCAAAGCTTAACTTTTTAAGAGCAGATATCAACTTTGAAAGCGGCATTAAGTGATTGTGACTAACAATGTGCGCCATTACTGATGATGTCTATCTTGAAGTATCATTAGGCTAATATTAGATTATCCGTTAGTGATAAGGTAGAGACTTTGTAGTGACTCCACTCCAGTTAGATATCGAAATAACGAAAGAGCATCTTGAAGATGTTTTGCTTTATCGGCCAACTTTTGGAAAGAAATTCGAAAGTCAATACTGAAAATCAAATAATGAGTCGATCATGGTGGCAAATGCGGCAATTCTAAGGCCGTTCACAATTTCTCGATTGAAAATTCAGTTACCAACATGCTTAGTTTTATACTTTTAAAGATGCGTAAGTTAGCATCCACTGATGATCTTACGTTTGAAGATTCAGCAATCTTCATCATTAGATTTATCATCAGCTGTGTGGACGAAGCGACGGATAGGATAGCATGGTTTTGAACCTAACAATATTCCAGCTGACACATTCCATTCCATCTTACGAGCACTAAAATGTTCTTAGATCACCTACGTAACGTGTGTCCTGACGCGTACGTGGTGGAATCATTCGATGTGACCGCGTCTTATATCAACGTGTCGAATGACTCTGCACTGTGAGCTATGCACGAGCTTCTTAAGCAATACACAGGAGCGATAAACATGCATGGCTTACAGATACAGTAGGTTAAGGCTCTTTTGGAAGAGTGCTTGAAATGCTCAATCATCAGATGATCCGGGAGGTATTTCGCACAAATGAGTGGGCTGGCAATGGGTCAGTTAGCTTCTAGTTTAGCTATTACCTTCATGTCTAAAGGGATGGATCTACGGAAATTACTCTACTGTATATATAAATGACTATTTGGTTATGTGCTAAACTGAAGAAGAAATGGAGATATGTTTTAGATTGTTAAAGGAACACTCAGAATACATAAAAATCACCCACGAGACACCGAAAGATAGCTGACTTGCTTTTTTGAACGTGCAAGTCAATCTATTGAATAACGGCTACATTACGAAGTGGTACTGAACTCCAGTTGAAGAAATCTCGTTCATTATCTCTCCTCTCACCCGCCACCTACAAAAAGGCACTTATGAAAACATTCTCCGAACAACTGCCAAAGTGTGTACTGAAGAGAGTAGAGAGTAGAATCCCTACAACGAACTCGAAAAGCAGCCATTTATAATGGTTACGAATTCGTAGCTCTTTGATGTATGTTGAAGGAAATGACGTGCTCTCGAGAGACACATCCAGCGAAAGTAAAGTTTCGTTCCTCATTCCTACCTTTTCAAACGAGATAAGTATGTCTATAAGACGTTCTTTAAAACGGGCAAACTCAGAAAATTCGAGAGAATGAATTACCAGCAAAAACTTTGGAATGCTAATTAGTTCGCGCCCACTAATACAAACGGTCTATGTACAACAAAAGAATGCAAAATATGCCTTAACGGTAGAGACGATAGGACATAAGTATAATATACATAATCTCTTGCAAAACGTGCGGAGAAAATTCATTGGCGAGACGGGTAAGCCAGTTGGTGTCCATATAAAAGAACAGAGACTGCAAGGATTACTCTAGAAGAAGTACCTCGCTAGGCGTCCATAGGACACAGACGTAGATGGAGCAGATTTGGAAGTAGAAGTCACCATCCTCGCGCAGGAACATAAGGCATCCGCGCGCAACATTTGAGAAGTGTTCTAGATTATACAATCCAAACAGGTACCGCAGGGAAGAATGCCTTGTAATTACACGTGATATGAGTCAGTATATGAGACTGTTATTTTGATTCTGGAGGTCCATTACGAGTTCACGTAGTCTGCGCTCAGTGGTCTCCACTTGATTAACTCAGTGGAAGACATGAAAAACAGTGAATATGTTGAAAATCAATTTCTGGATTTAATGGATTAAAATTAATTTGATGACTTTTTCTAAAGAAGTGATGGAGGTGCTTGTCTGACTGGGTTTGGACAACCTGACTTTTCCACGCTCGCTCTAAAGAAGCGAAACTGCCAGAGCGTCAGTTGTTTCAATGAATAAGCTGTAAAAAGCTCGTATTAAGTTCAGAGGCAAAAACAAGGATTAACTGAAGAATTCTAAGACTGAGAGATATTCGGTTTCGCGACCTATCTTGGTTCCATTCACCGAGACGAGTCAGCTGTGTCTGTGGAGCAATGTATGTTCGTTAGCGGAGATTCAGCCAGAAAACATCCCGCCTGTTTTCTCACCGATGACAAGAGCGGATTAGACTTCTACCATAATCGTCGGTTAATTGCTTAATGGTAAATTGATTTCCTTTAAAGAGTAGTGCCGACATTCTCACTATTAACTCGATGACGAACATCGAACGCTAGCTCACCAGCAACAGCATCGAAAAAAAATTACGTTTGAATCCATTTAGAATCGCGAACAAGGAAAAATGGAATTTAAAATTTCCTTTTCCTTGAATCCTCGTCCAAACTGTTTTTGTACAGGTTTTGCAACAATGACAAATGCTCGCAACATTGTTTTAGTACAAAAAAAATTGTAAAGAAAATTTGAAAAATAAAAGTGTAGACTAAGATATGCCACAATTTTCAGAGATGCTTTACTTGCTTGACGTAAAGTCCATACTCTATATTTCATCCAAATCTACTGTCATGATTTTAAAATTAATTTTAACTAATATGAGCTTGAAAAGCTGGTTGTTTTACCTGATATGTGTACCAAAAACTTTCTTTTGCAATAAAAGTCTCGCACGCTCTTGAAGTTGAGATTGTTTTGAATGCAAAATTACAGATTTCAGATTTGAAACTCTGTAAATGAAGAAATGCTCAAAGTCTTCTACTGCTTCTCGTAGTGTCACTTTTTTATTTGGTTCTGGAAGCTAGTAGCTTCAACGCTATGCTAGCCATTGAAGTCGAAAGGTATTGTAGTTGTTTGTGTGGTAAAATAAGTAACTCGCTCACTTTCAGCCGATATTGCAGTTCGCTTCATCAGTGCAGATGGGGCCGCTGTGCCACCATTGCAAGCTATCTGGATCATATTACATAAAATAAGCACTTGCAATGGGTCCACTACAACGCGTCTAAGAACAGAAAGGAAGATATAGAGGGAATTTTTTGCAAGTGTGGTTTCAATTCCTTTCCAGCCCTAATATTGTGAAACGTCCCTTCTTCAACTAAGAACAGCGTCTTTCTGAACAAGGAGCAATTACGTTTCCAACGGCTAATTTCTGATCTCGCTTACTTTATTTTTAACGAAAATTCTTGAGGAGCTGAAGCAAGTAAGAAGTGCTGGGGATTCGCAGAGTAAATTATGATAGTGAGCTGTGCATAAAAAATCAAATTATTATAGCTGTTACAGTACTTGATACAAAAAAATTTCCAGTTAAAACCTTTTTCAAAGAAGCTTTTCCACTCCGCTGGATAACGGTGTTACATTGAAAAATTTATTTTTCACATATGAAATAGTAATTCATTTCTGAAAATGTTCATGTGTTCATAGCCGTAAGGACCATTTATAGAGTGCAGAAAGCGCATAGATAAATATATCATTTAACAGTGCGCACAAAATCGATCCCGGTCTCGGTCAGCTAAAATTCTCAAAAATTTGATTGCCTGAGGATTTCTGAAGTATGAATTATGTGTGGCCAATAAGTTTGATTTTGTGCCATTAATTTGACTAAAGCTTGTAAGAAGCGTAAGAGCATGTAAAGCATGATATTTGAGAAGTTTTTTGGAACAAAGCATATGAACGCTTCACGAGCCGTAACAACTACATTGGCTCAGCTAGCCATTTCATTGTGAAAGATAAAGCAGTGGTGATACATAAACGCTACAAATGCTGACGAATACATCGTTCCCATCTATTTTTCCAAAAAAGGTCTCCGAGTCAAAAAAGCTCATGAGGGAATCAAAAAGTGAAAGTTTCAGTGGAACAAAATATTTTATCAAAACTAATCTGCTTCAGCGGTGACTCAAAAAAGGCACGTTTGATTTTTTTTGTCATATTCAATGGTAGCTTACGGTAATAAGCCTAGTATAGCACAGCACGCTACCTCAACACCTTTAAGTAGTGTCAACATTATTAACACAGCACCTAGCTGATGTAATTGCTCAGTAGTTACTAGAATTTATATCCTTTACCAACACGCTGTGAGCAATACGGCCCCCAAGGATCAAACTTGGCGAAGATATAAAGCAGGTTGTCAAAAAGAATCGTCTGAAACGATTGACCAGCCACAATCTCAGAAATTCAATATTTCCATCAAAAAGCTCAGCGGAAAGATAATCTATCTCCATTTATCGCTATTCTTCCAGAAGAGATCTCGTTTCATGATAGGCTTTGAAACTTCAACTTGCAGTTGATTCCGTTGGATAGTTCTCATGCCTGTTTACGCAATCTCGCTGAACTGTTTACACTTAAGTGCCAATCGTTACTAATTGTCAGGAACATGACTGCATCACCTTTCTTTATTGTATTCGTCGTCAACGAAGTAGGAGTTATTTCCCTGTGGCAATTTTCCCAGAAGAATTTTTGCGGATTGTTTCACACTTTTGTGAGTTACAGTAAGCCCGATATGCACTCATCGAGGTGAAGTGCGACAAATTAGCGTACCAACAAGCAGATGCTGGGATTTAGGCGGATTTTCGCGGATATTATCGAATTACGCCCTACTCTAGTACTACTTGAGATGTCACCTGACTACTGATAATATTCGCCTGCATATGTTGGAGATTAATGGGTTCTTTCGGTGAATAATTCCTTTCGCATATTATTATGCTTATCTCTATTTTGTTCAAATCAACAATGTTGCAAGAGATATGGAGAGGGTATCTAAAAATGAATATCACTGAACAGTTATTAAGGAAAACAAACAACGGAATGTCACTGAGGCTAATACTTGTAATATAAAGGTTCCTTACTGTTTCGCGAAAGGATTTCGTTTATCTGGTAGTATTGTAGGCATACATAGTGAATGTAGAATTTAGGCCCCATAAAATTATCATAATAACGGGAAGAACCGTCGGTTTTCAATAACGATTTATGAAATTTAGGGTTCTATTCGGTCATGAGGGGACAAATGAAAAACCGATCTTTTCCGTTCGACAGGAATTCTAATAAGAGTGTTAATAACCATTCGGAAGCTGAGACTTTGGGCTAGAGCCTCACATCGTTGGTTTTTCAAAACAGCTTTTTATAGCGCTCTAAAATCCACTCAGAACTATGTCTCACTCGCGCATTTTTCTTCCCGGACAGAGCTTTATGGTCCAACTACCAGTAATCATTCGGTGGCGTAATGCTAGCTGATTCCAACACTGTGCTCATATTTCTCCATTCGATGATCATCGATTTTTCGGGCATATGAACGCACAAAGGAGTATCGCATCAGCAGTTCACGTGGTCGCCTCAAGCACCGGCACGTGAATTGGCCAAATACCCCTTGCTCATATATGCGAATTCAGCTTGTTTTACCTGCTGTGTTGCAGAGAAACGGTCTTTTCAGATATAAGCACTGCGTTGGAATCATCTACCATTACGCTGTTGAATGATTAATAATAGTCCAAAGAGAAAGCTCTGCCCGACCAGAATTTTGCGCGTCTGCAACGCTAGAAATCTTCTCTGTAACGTCAAAGAAAGGGTTTTTCGAAAATCAGCGACGTGTGATTGTAGCCTGAAGTCCCAGCTTTCGAATTTTCATTAACCCTCCTAATAAAGATTCTTATCGGGCAAATAAAGTCGGTTATCCATCTGTCCGCTCTTAACCGAAGAATCAAATTTTTACCGACGAAAAAAGACTCACACGGAAGCTGCTTCGTGATTTATATGTGAATAACTTCAAGTAACGTTTTGGTTTGATGGACTTCAAATTTGAGCGTTCTGTGCCATATTTGATAACCCTCGACACAAAATTTGAATTTCAAATAATGCTCAGATTCAAACTGAATTGACAAGGTGAAAATAGATACTTATCTATCGAGATCTTTTGCCCCTCATGACGGTTTGATATCCAACAAGATCTAACAATTCTAACTAAACAATAACCATTGCGGGACCGCGTACACTGTTTTAGTTTACGAATAATTCATGGCTTTTTCTCTCGACACGATTCCACTTTTCCACTGAACTTTTTGTAGCCTTTCTACATAGCTTTAGAAACGCAAATTTTGAAACTGAACTTGATCAGTGGGACAACCTTCTGTGTGCTCTGTACTGATGTAAAGAAAATTGCTCTATTTGGCGTACTAGCGCGTTGCTTAAACTTCACAATGGTTTGTTGGTAATCAGAAAAAAATTAGAGGTTAAGGATGATTTACTGTAACGAAAAAAATGACACACCACCAAGGAGGCTTTTATGAAGGTATTTGTGGACAAAAGTGCCTATACGTCTCAAAAATGTTCATTTTTCAGTGGAAAATCCAAATCCATGAAGAAAAGACTGGAACTGGACATTGAAAAAAGCTGTGAAACTTGTTAAATGAAATAAATTTTACAGTATAGTAAAATAAAGTGCTGCACATTACCACTTCCTATTTTGTGAAAGTACAGCTCAAGAACACATATTCTACTATATATAGTTCTTATAAAGGATTCAAGTGAATATATTTATAGTGTGTAGCCGAAGTGATTGTAGAAAGATGGCGCATTCATCATCCTGTAAAGTTTTTACACAATATCTGTCTAATTATGAACATCTTATACAATTTTCATAAGTCAACAAGTGAAGCCATAGAATCTGCATCGGCCAGCAATTCGCTTTCATGCATAAAATTGTACTTTTTCCATCTAGAAAATTTTTCATCTCTTCGACTTTGGCCTTATTTACTCGGCATACTTCTTGTCGCCAAAGATAATTGTTTTACAATCAATTACCGAACAACGGTCATGAATAGTTCGTAGAAGTTGACTGCCTCTTACACATTAGCATTACGTCGTCTGGTATACCTAAGCGTCGGATAGTGAATTGAGCATTGTTTCTCAAGATGTAATCGGTTTCACGACCTCCTCTTCGTCACTGATTGCCAGCATGCAATCGGGTACGATTTCTCAGTTCTCATCTGCAGAACGATGGAACAAAATCTAGTGTAGAATTCTATAGATGTGCCAACTTTTGAAATGCACTAATACTCGAAAAGAATCATGAGAATTTATCGGTGAATTGGCATCGTAGAGTGCATCAGTAACAAATTTGACAAACTAATATTGCTTTCTTACTTTCAAACACTACGATGTCATGCGTGTTTTGTTTGAAATAAGTGAATATCAAAACTGGAAACATCTATCCTAATATTCTCTGAACAACTTATACGATAATTCTTTGGATGTTAAGAGGTACATTACATAACGACAAGTGCTTTTTCTCATAAGAAGTGTCTGTGAGTATGCAAGGGAAGTGCACAGAAGAACAGGGAGTTTCCATGGCATAAGGAGAGCGCAGATTTTTTTTCAGCACCCACTGAAGAACCTAATTAAATAACGAAAATAGAGCTTCACATACGAAATACGCTGCACGCTGCAATTTCAACGGCTCTCTTAAAACGGTCAAGCTTTGCGAGTAGTGCATGGAAAAGTGGAATAAAATCATAAAACTTTTGTCATTTTGACTTTTGACTCAAATTGTCAATTGACCTAATTCTTCGCACATCTAACGTAGCAGAACCGGAGTTTTCTCTACTCATAGGTATACCAGTGAAACATCAACATTATTCCTTTAACCAAATCGTCCAAAAATTAAAGGCGCATAGCTTCCGATTAGTCAGACAATAGCAAATCCGTCATGGCGCCATTTGCATAGCGGACAGTGCATGTGTGTCAGTGCGTGCTGGAATGTTAGCCGTACACACAACAATGGGTCATCATAGTATAATACGTGCTCTAATCGATTTCAAAAGGGCGAATATGTAAATGGCACACAACCTTCCAGAAAAAAACAAGCTCAGATAACTGGGTTAAAATATTGAATAGGCGTTTCTTCTGATCCGAAAAACATAGCTATGCCAAATTTGTGCGCATAGGGCATGATTTTAGAGCAAGATAGATGACTTATCTCGTACGTTTATTTACTGCCTATCAATTTGTAGGACATGGGAATCACTTCACTAAGGTGTTTGCGTGCTGTGTAGAAAGAAAAGCTCTTACGAGTAAGTCATACGCCAGCAGTTAGGGGATTTCCCAGCTGAGAAGATTTGAGGCAGCAAGTTTTATGCTTTCGACTTTTCCTAGTTCTTTTTTTTTCTTTTGATCGAGTATCTACAATGTGCAGAACTATCACTCGTCATTTCTCTTGATGTTGAAGCCAGACTTATCTATTAAAACACCTATGCAGATATTCTAACATTTGGGCCAGGACAAATATGAAGGATAACTAGGAATAAAAATTTTGTAAAAGAAAAAAGGAGAAAGAAATAAAGCACACGTGATTTCTTCAAGATATCGTACATTTATCCAAATTCCAAGAGAAAGTAAAGAATAATGTGAATTTAATAGTGCCAACAGATTTCTTCACAGTATCTTTGCGAATATACACCAATTTTAATAACGAAGCATCCAGCAGATGCAATCGAGTTTTGATTAGCTGTATAATACGTAAGTTTATTCCTGGGAAATGAGGGGAAACACGAGACTGCACTGGAGCATTCGATTTCATCACTTCAAAATATCCAATAATAACAGTGAATGGAAAAGAACAGTGATTGAAATAAGCACCGAGTGCTATTCTGCATGACTGATTGGCCCACTCGATATAATCATATCCTGTGCTGCATCTACTGTGATAACAAGTCTTGCTACTGTTTTATCTAGCGGCGCCACTTGAGGTCATCGGTAAAAAGTATTCTTTGCTGTAATCTGGAGAATCTATGATTATCTGATAGCTTAAATTGAGTAGATTTCAAAAGTATATTTTATGTCTCATATTACCCATATAAGGCCGTACCAGTCAAGATGAGATTTTGTTTCACAGTTGAAGATACCCGAGAAGTACTATTCCATTGTGGCGAAGCCCCTCCTTTTGCCAACGCCTGAATTTGAAGATGGGATCAATATTTCCTCTACTAGGGTGATGATTTTCTGTGACTATGTAGGAATACTAGCTGAGCAAATTGCTGATCTCGGATAAAAGTACGGTCAGTACATGTCTGACCGACAGCATGGGCGGTGGTGACGGTAATCGGATAACGACACATTGCGTAAAAATGCCGTCACAATCACCCACCGTATCGAATGTCCCATGTAAAACGTTGGTAAACATCATTCTCTTAACGATCCACTAGAAACGAAGAAATGAATGGGACAAATCGAAGGCAGTCAAATTGTCGTGTTGAAGGAACGATAAGATTGAAATGTGGACACGTACCTAGACATAATTGTGATAACTTGAATATTATGTCTAGCGAGCTTTCGCTCACTTTTCTCTTAGTACATGTTTATGGTTATATTGAAGAATGCAGTGTCCAATAACATAATTAATGACTAACAAACTCACGAACAACGGCACAATGATGTAAAATAGCCTAAACAAGAAGAATGACACGTCAAACTGGATGATCGTAAAAAGAAAGCTTCCGGCGTTAATCAATCCGAGATAGATGCGCTACGCACTTGACTTCAATAATCGTCGGTTGAGGTTACTGAATAAGTAGTTGGAATGGATATACAATCATTTACGATTCGTTACTGATGAATCGATTAGGTACTTGTATTTTCCTAGACAATACGTACCGATTCGTCGACCCTGGAAAGGTAGAAGGTTCGGAGAACGTACGAAAAGTCCAACAAAGGACCACAATTTTAGAGCACGTAAGATTACTAAGCCACATTCACTGACTTGATGAACACCATTGAATATTCGTTACGTCAAAATATATTTTACAACCGATGCGCATCGCTGTCATCCAACTGGCCGCTTTTTTGGCAAAAAATTTGCTTTGTTTACAAATCTCATTAAACTCCAGTCGAGTGAAAATTGTAAATACATTGTCGATTGTTCATCCATAGATTTCGCCAATACTTTGATTGGATTATTCTGCTACTGAAGACCTTTCCGAAAGAATTTTTTGCTAATTTTATGATGTTTGCAAGCAAAACTGGATTGCTCTTAGCTATTTTAGTCAAATGGCGTGAAAAAAGGCTATGATGACAACTTGTAATATGCACGACAATAGTACAACTATAATGTGTTTCGCCTGAATTTCCTTATTTCTCCACATTTATCAAAAAAATAACGGTTTAGTCAGAAAAATCGTAGTGTATTATCTCACTCTGGAATAAGACACCGGAAGGCATCAAGTAATTTCTCGTTAATCAGAGACTGTGCAGACGACGATCCTAGTGGAAAAAACGTAACGGCAGCGTGTACCTCAAACTAGGAAATTCATTTGCTAGCTCTGAAGAGCGAGAATTAGTTGCTACAGATAGCGAATCGCCGTACTCAGACTTACTGAAAAATAAGCTTTTTAACAGTTTTCTCGGCATCTGTTTTATATCTTTTGCCACCTTTCTTCACTCCGCTTTCTTTATCTTGGTAGTATCGAATTATCCACTAAATGATTTTTTTGTTCTCCAGCAAAAACTCGGCAAAGTTCTCAATGCTTTCCTCTTCCCACCTTTTTGTCTCTCACTGTTTGAAGTTGAAGCTAGCGAAGGTCGATGATGATAGAATTATTTTTCGGTAGTCTCACCGTGGCCGGGGGGATGTGTCGCTCTTCGCGGCGCGCGTGGAGCCGAGCTCTACCCGCAACTCTCTCCGGCAGTCAATAACAACAACGTCCTATGGAAACCCACAGCCAGGCTATCCTCGAGGTTACAAATAGACTCGTTCAACCACTATTCTACGCCTTTCAAGAAGAAGACGAAAAATGATTTGAATGCTAGAAGTACTGGGATCCACACAGTGAAAAAAGACACCGTGATAACGGATTAAACGTGCTAAAGTCGTGGTAGTAGTCAGCTTGGCCTTCTATGGTGCAACATTCTTCGCCCGACAAATGGCGTAAACAAGATTATAATTCTGCCTAAGTCAGGGAACGTTTCTTAGTTCATAAAAATCAACGCAAAGAGCACGTGATAGTTGTTTATGATAGTGGCGTGTAACATTAGTCACTATTCAATGTGATTCATTAGAAGCAAATTTGTTGCAATCAATATTAATTGTATTTTAGGCTTGGATGGAAATATGTAAACTGTGCACATGTGAACAATTTTTTTAGGACAGACTGTACATTAGACTCAACAAACTGGTTGGAGCATCTTTATTGAATATAACAACGAATATAATAAACTATTGAAGAATTAAGATTAGCCAAGAACTCATATCAATTTCCTCGCACTGTGGTCTACAATTAGTGATATTCCAGCAACAATTCATCGCTCTTCCGATTGCGAATGGAAAGATTACGCCTATGTTTTCAATACAATCATAATACTGTATCACGCTGATAGCGATAGATTTTCATTTGTTTTTTGAGAAAACTTGAAAGGGTATGGCTCAGTTATTTGAGACTTTTGAGCTCTGACACTCGGTCGAAAGTGAACTCACAAAGTAAGTTCTCATTACAATTTCCAAAGAAGATCTACCTTTTTTTGCGAAGTTTTTTGTTCTCACTCCAATATGGTTTTCTATTTACGCATCCAACTTTGCGCTCCATTCAAAAGGAAAGGGTTTTGATAGGAACAAAGAAGCTCTCTGGAGTCTCATATGAAATGAGACCAATTAAAACTCAGGTAGTGGATGCTCGCTTTCTCATGCAAGACCACCTCTTTTTCCACATTCAACTAAAGCTTGTTTAAGATTACCGAACTTTGAGATGATAAAACCGTCCTGTAGTGTTGATTGGTAGACGACAATCTGTTAACTTCATTCCCTCGTAAGGGATATTGGCTAACTAGGCTTTGCTTGGAATTCTGAGGCAATGCTGTGGAAGATTTTTCATAATTTCATCACAGCATGTCTTAGCTTCTGAGGATCAGAGTATTCTACTTCCACAAAACTAAGATTACTCAGTATGGCAGGAGTTGTCGCCGATACATCGCGAACCATTATGCAGCTGGAGGAACCACAACAAGTAGAATCAAAGCAATCTCACTACAATAGCACAGCGTTAGGAGTAACTACTTATTGCTAAGGATTATATGCTGTTGAAGTTGAGAGGGGATGATCTCTGAGTGATCAATTATGCAGGCTATCAGGAAGTAAAGTGCTAGTTTAGCCTCCTCCCTAACACTCTCTTGCGCTCAGTCAACGAATTCCTTACTAAGTGCCCTAAGTCAGTTCCTCCGCATTTGCAGGGCGATTTGCCCGCTCAACAATCAACGTTATTAATTGAGAAAACAAATTCAAGTAGCAGTTGAAAAACCTGCGTAATTTTCAAAGACATTTGAAATGAATTTAGGAAAATTATCTATTAAGTTGAGGAAAAAGTCCCTTAACACCAGCTAAAAATTCAAGATTTCCACTTAAATTCAATAAAAATAATAGTAATTATTCTAAAGATAAAGGCCATCATTATATGATCTTATGCTAGCGACCTATAAGCTTCCGAAGCTCGAAATCGTCATTTTCTTGGGCTTTGAATAGACGAAACTCCTCTCCAACTTGATCAAAAGTCATAAATTGGTGTCACGCAGGAAATGCTCCATTGAACGGAAAAGGCCATAACTGGACGGCGCAGCATCCAAACAGCAGGCTGGGTGCGACAAAACCTCGACTCCTTCGAAATCATCAAGCTTTTCGTCTTCTTTGCGGTGTGACGTTGATAGTGTCTTGCTGAAAAAGCGCGCACTTTCGATGAATCACTGACGAAAGTGTTAAATTAGCGCTGCCGTGGGAATTTCTTGTGGAAATAATTTCAGATGTTCCCATGAATTTGCAATGACCGATATTATGCAAAACAAACATAAAATCTAAACTTTCGTAAGTGTTAAGAAACTTGTTCCTCAACCTGTTAACACCAGTACTACTGAGATCCAAAGTGTAGAATGTGACGAACGGTGGTGTAAAAATTACTATCCATAAAAATAGAACATCATAATATTGCTAGATGACAAAAAATAAAGGGTTCTTGAAGAAAGTCGGAATGTTTAGCAAATCCAGGGCAATTTAGTGATTTGCAAGCGCAACATCAATAAAGGGAGACACTTGTATCACAGGAGATATTAAAATCTTCGAAAATAATACTTTTAGCAACTTTTTTCCCATTTTCAGATCTATTGTATATTTGAGAAAACAAAATTCTCAGTGAATAGTTTACGTGGAAAAAATATGTTGACACAACCTTGAGATTTCAGCGCTGAAAGTTAATGATATGATTCAGCTGCTTGCTATTTTGGCTACCACTACGTTATTTGCTTTCATATATTCCTCAACATTATGCAGTGCCAGAAATCCGGTAAGAGGTGAATTCACAGCTATCCGCATTGTTTTGCAGAAAAAGTGGTTTTTTTTTACTAAACTATACCTCTTTCTAGGAGAGGTATGTCAACTTCTTCAGTCATTGAAGCAAAGTCAGTAAACTATTACCACGTGGAGATTTTCACAACCAAAGAGTGCATCCTATTTATCGCAATAGGTTATGGATTCAGAAATCGTTCATTTCTAGCAATAATTCTGCTGCAGTACTCAAGCGAATCATATAAGTAAATCTTCAACCTGCTGTTCAAAATCCATTTTCTAATCAAATGCATCTTTTCAATGTCTCTAGTTTTAAATTGCTGCAAATAACAATTTGACAACAGCACAATAGAAGCTGTTTAGTGCAAACGCTAACCCCAGAAAAATTTGTTCCTCTCCTACTTTTCTCGTGTTCTCCCAAAATACGGAGTACACCACGTTTGCACAAATAGTCAGGAATCATTCAATTCAATAACACCCATGATCTCCTAAGAAGTCGATTTAATAAGTGATGCTGTCTACTTCTACAGAAAGCCAAAAGATCTGCTCTAGGGTTTTTCTTTTTCAGCGTATCTCAGGCAGCAGCTCGTCCGAGAGCTCTCAACAGCGCTCACTAGCTAGTGGGGAGAAGGAAAAGAAGAAGAAGAAGAAGCAACAAGGTAATGTTCTTTCCTGATTATTAAGTTATTGCTGAGTTGATAGGCAAGAGAAAAAGTCAACTTGTTAGTCCAACAAAACTGAAAGCTTATTTCTTTTCATAGCTTGGCTGTGGCGCGACATGAAGCGTTGTTGTTGACTGCTGGAGTTGTAGGGTGGAGCTCAGCTCTATGTGCACCGCGACGAGCAACACAACCTCTCGGTCAAAGCCCTCCCATATATGGTATATATATATATATATAAAAGGATAAAGCTCTCGGCGTTGATCAATCCCTGAGGGATGCGCCATGCATTCGACTTCAATTTTTAACTTCGTTTGAGGTGATTGAATGCATATCTGGCCTTTACAATGACTCGCGGTGGCCTCCCGCTGAACCGAGTCAGTGCTGCTTACCCTCCCAGACAAGTCTGACACCTGCCTGGTACCAATTTACCGACCCCGGAGGGATGGATGGCTTGGTGAGCCATGAGCGCGAGATCGAACCATTGACCTCGTGTGCGACGCAGAGCACCTCTAACCACTGCGCCACATGCGCTCGTATATATATATATATACATTTATATGATATGTATATATACGTATATTATATATATACATATATGCGTATATGTATGTATACACATCATCTGTATCACCTGTTGTCCCTTTGATCGTCGAGTGACTCGAGCTGGTACCAGCAACTCTTCCATTTATTCCTATCGAGTGCTAGAGTAACCCAGTGGGCCCTCCTCGCTCTAAGGATTCGCTGAGCATCATATCTTTCTTCTATCGGTTTTATGATAAATTCGGACCACCGGGTGAGTGGTCTTCCTTTAAAGCGCTTGACGTCCTGAGGAATCCAGTCGGTGACGGCTCTTGTCCATCGGTATACATGAGACCCATAACAATATTTGTTGGGCCTCATGTATACACATATATATGCATATATATGTTCGCATACATAAATGCGTGTATATGCATGCGTACCTTGTTATATATACGCATGTATCATAGTAAGTAACTACATAAGTAAAACAGAGTAATGCCATTATTGTTCTTTCTTCCAGAATTCCGACCACAGGACGACGAGGAAACAATAAACGAGTGTGTCAGTAATTGGGGTGCAGTGCAAACTCAGCCCAATTTGTTGAAGAAAGGTACACCGGCTAAAACTCCCAAACAACAAGGAGGCACACCCAACTTACCTCCTGGTGCTTCTCCACCACCACCTTGGACTTTTCCACCACTTCCTGGTGCAATCCACCGCCACCACCGCAACCAGCTCCTACTACTCCTCAACCTCATGGAGTAAATCCCCTGGATTAGACCCCTACTTTTGTGTACCTTAGTATTATAATAATTCACTTTGCCATTTTAATAAGGAATAACACGCACAATTTGGATACTGTGTAACGTAAAGAGTCAATGCAATTCGATCTCATTATTCTTTGGTTTTAAGTCTATCTTATCCATTTGATACTTTAATAATTGACTTGCTGACTTATCTTTTAATATGTATCGCTGCTGGTATATATTAAAGAACATTCTAACTGTACCATTACACTTTTGTCACCATATTCCCAATAAAATCGCTTTCCCTAGATCCTATTCGGCTACTGTATAGTTTTAAAAAAAATTATCTAGCTTTAATCGCCGTTAGCACTACATTGACCTAAAATTGTCGCACGACAACAGAAACTATCAATTCTCTAGCTGAATACAATTCCTGATTTTATTCTTTAAGCCAAACACGAGGTGTTACACTAAACTTTATTTGACAGCTGAACTTTCGGCATTTCGCCTCCTTCAAAGCCAGGAAAGGTCAAATTATCGGCAATCCAATAAGTCATACACCTTCATTACTTCCTTAGAAAAAAATCACCAGACCTAGATTTCATTTGCATCAAGCACAAAATCAACTCTCAACATACTCACCGCTTTTTATATGTGTTCCACCAAACGATTCAAGTGAAGTCCACCGGAAGGAGATCACATAGACTCGTAATGCACCTTACCCACCAAAACAGCAGTCTTATATGCTGGCTCAAATCACGTGTGATAACGAGGCATTCCTCCCTGCGGTTTATAGATGTTGGTAGTATTAATCCAAAGTGCTTCAATAACTTTTCGCGCTGATGTTTTTTTTTTGTTCCTGAACAAGGATGGTGACATCGATGTCAAAATCAACTCCGTCGTGCTTCTGTGCTCTATGCGTCCTTTTCGGGGTGTTTCGTCTATTAAGACGCTTGTCAGCTAGGTTTTCTTCTATGCGGGCATAGAGCGGCTTACCCGTTTCGCCAATATATTTATTGCTACACGCTTTGCGAGATATTAGGTAGACTGCACCTACGCTCATGCAATCACCGTCTCTGCCGTTAGGACATATTTTACAATCTTTCATTATACAGAGACGGTAATTTAAGCGGTTGCGAACTAGTTGACGTCTTAGAAAATTCGGTGGTAATTCAATAATAGCCACCGATTGCTGTAAACCTGCTCTTTTCAAACAACGTTTTACAGCTTTACTAATCTCATTTGAAAATAACGGGAGGATGAACGGGACTTTCCTCTCATTTGAGTTTTCGTTTGGAGGCGTATTCTTTCCTCTAAACCTAAGCCGACGGGCTAAAAATTCGTATCCATTAGAAGTGGTTATTTCCCGAGCCAGTTTCATGATATCTCTTCCCTGCTCCTCCCCGGTGCACAGATTGGCGGCTATTCGAAACATGTTTTTTTTTTAGGCCTTGTTCGTATGTGAGGGATGTGAGGAGCGATAGTGAACCAGAATATTCTTATTACATGGCTTTCCGTACCACATTGTTATGTAGCCGCTCTCGCTTAAGCTTATTTGCACGTTCAAGAAAGGAAGCCAATCATCTTTTAGTATCTCACGGGCGAATTTTGTATACTCTGACTGCTCATTCAACAATCTACAGCAATTATCTAGCTCCTCTTGAGTGGAGCAGATAACCAAACAATCATCTATATACCTACAGTAGAGTAATGGCCGGAGATCCATTACTGCTGCTTCCACTTTCGACATAAAGGCAATCGCCAGGCTAGGTGCCAGTCGCTGCCCCATTGCCAGCCCTCTCATTTGAGCGTAATATTTTTCGGACCTTCTGAGGACTGAGCAGTCCAGACATTCTTTTAGTAGGACCATGAACTGCTTAATCGACAAGCCATACATGTTTACAGCTCCATGGTGTTGTATCAGAAGCTCATGTGTGGCTTGCAATGCGGAGTCATTCGACACGTGGGTGTGTAGAGCAGTGACGTCAAAGACGCGTTACGTAGACGATCCAGGAGCATCTGAGTGTTCGTCAGATGGGCTGGAATGTGCCCTCGCAAAAAAAATGTGTCTCTAGCTAAAATTATAAATAATGATGCCGAGTAAGAAAGTACTTTTCTATTATAAAGCGACGAATGAATAATAGACCCATTTGCTGGACAAAAACTTCTATAAGAGTATGACATATTTTGAGCCATAGGTCTAGTGCTATATAGGCGCCTATTTCGTCCTATTGGAACTCATCAGTAGCACCCTCCCTCGGTTCCGTCGATCCCTTGAGGTGAAACAATCCTCCAAAGGAACCGACGCCGAGTAAAATTAAGCACCCAAAGTAGGATGATGTTATTACCTGACTTTGTGGTGACCGGCAGTCGAGCTTACGGCTTTTAAAATGAACTATAAGAAATTTTATAAGAGTATTAGTGATTCGAAAGCTCAAATCTCTGGTTAGCACGATACGTGGTTGTTTTTTGTAAAAACCTTTTTTGACGTTTTCACAGCAGGAAAACCTTTGTGTTTCACACGCGCATTTTTCTTGCAAGACAGAGATGTTTATTAGGCTATCAGTAATCATTCAACAGCGTAAGATTCAAAGATTGCAAGGCTTTGCTTATTTCCTGGAAAATCGTTTCTCTACAGTGTAGCAGAGAAATAGTTATCAGTCACATACTCGATCATGTGTTCTTTGGCCAACTCATGAGACGCGGAGTAGGGAGGCAGGGGAGCTGGCGCGATCATCGATCGATTTCTCACATGAAAATGCAATGTTTGTTATTCAACCAGGAATTGCTTCTTCGCTTTGATAGAAACTCTAGATTAACACCACAAAATTTACTCCAAGCGCTCATGTGCTTTTCGTGCTTCCGGCGATGTAACAGTTGAAATAAGCGGCCGATGTGAAGCATAACTTAATTTTGAATTTTGCAGCGTTATAAAAGGGTCTTTTAAAAAGACTCGGCCACGTGCTGAGCTAGCCAGAAAGTTGAGCTTTTAAATATGCTAACACTCCTTCAAAAAGTTCTTGTGATTGAATATTCATTTGTCGCCTAATAATGGACAAGAATCCAGTAAATATGCAGTGATTAAGTGAGCAGTATAACCATTAACTTATTTTCTCTCATTTCTCCGAAGATAGTGGTAGCGATGATCGGCGATACAGCGATAAATATCAAGATCATCTCTTTTTTTCACCTATCCTTAAGATTTATCAAGTAAGTCAACAAGTCTTCAATAAATGTTGAACCATTAGTGCCGCAAACTAGAATTATTTCTGCCATTCTTCAATAAGCATAATTACGCGGAACCTTCTGATTGGAATTTTCATGAAGAAAGAGGTGATGCTGCAACAATGACGTCATTGGTAGAGTCAAATCGGTGTAGCTATCATAATCTAACGCACAGTTCCTTGTAACCTAATATCTAACATTAGTCAGAGAGAATGTTCTGAAGCATTTCGAGGGCTGTACGTTAGTGACTTACATAGTTTCGGCGATCTGGCTCGCCTCATCAGAGCCACACGCTTCGTAAATTCCCTAGTGGTAGTAGGGAAAGATATGTTTTTCACAGCATACTTAACGGTGGAGGTGAACAATTTGCTGATGTGATTCTTTTCTCCGAAGCAGTCTCTTTATATCAACGGCATGTCGCTGGTTAACAACGAAATTCGCTTTTCATGTTGCTGTGTGTCCTACGAAGAACCTTTGTGCACTGAGTAACAAAGCTATGGTCATACAGAATCATCATTATCACAGTCGAGTGAAAACGTTGAACGTCGGAGGGATTTGAACCCGTATGGTAACATCATACCACCGCCAAAGCAGTTATTGAAAAGAATTCTAGTTGATAATGCATATACACATTTTCTGTTGGTATGACTGGCTTCGATGCCAATATCGGCTTGCCTGGCCAAATCGTTGACGATTGGTTGCTGATAAGCTGATACAGTCGCATCACAGAAAGAATGGTGGCAGAACGAGCGCCGGTAGCGCAATGGTTAGCACGCGTCCCCGGAAAGGGTGAGATGCAGCTTGGAATCCCGCCCGACGTTTAAAATTGTATATGTAACTCAGCAATATTGTATATGTTTATAACATCACACTATCGCTGAAGGGGGCGCCGTGGCGGAGCGATTGTGATGCTCGTCGTGGCACGCGCGCTCGGGCTAAATCCCGTCCCCCACCACTCTCCGGCAGTCAGCAATGAACTCGCTACAGAACGCCATAGCCAGGCTATCCTCGACACTGCAAGGAGACGTGCTCAATCAGTATTTAACAACGTTCAAGAAGAAGACAAAAAAAGCGAATTGATTGATGGAAGTACTGCGATCCGGAAAGTGAAAAAAAAACTGTGAAGACGGATCAAATAAAGTGTAAAGTGACTGCCGCTAAGAGCGGTATTTTGGAGAATTCTAGTTGAATAGAAACTCTAGATCGATTTCTCATAATTCAGGGTCTAGAGGAGGAATATTCCTTTCATGTAGGGAGAAGGGACCACTATGATCTTCATCGTCATACGGAATGTAAATTACTTGTTATCGCATTCGTTTCATTTCATCAAGTGGATCTATGCGAATTGTTGTAAACCTTTTCCTATAGCGAGAAAACGTATTAAGCATCATCGAGGACGATGAAAACAATTTTGGAGACTAGAGGGCTCAAGTTTTCTGCGTATCTGACTCCCGCTTGCGGTAACTTATATTTCAGTGGAATGGAACACCTTTTCTATTACGCTCTATGTCACTAAGGATTAATATTTGAGGTTTGATTCAATCTAAGCAGCATCACAATTCATTCTATCTTTCTACTGGAATGACTGGGCATTGGGCAACATTTAGTAATTCATGACTACACTAACGAGATTGTAAACATAATCGGCATTACAGCCAGTTATATGGAAGGCTGGTGGCTTAAGGCTAATTAATTGGCTGTAATGCCGATATGTGTTTATAATCTCGTCACTGCAGTGGGAAGTTACTAAATGTTATCCAATATCTAATCATTCGAGCAGGAAGAAAGTATGCTTTGAGTTGTTACACAAACTGAACCAATCCCCAGTAATGCATGTTTAGTGACGTAGAGCGTGATAGAAGACGTGCTCCATTCCACTGCAGTATAGTGTATCGCTGAGATAGGAGAAGCTGATAATTTGGGTCCCTTAGTCTCCACGGAGTTGGGTCCTCGGAAGCCAAAGAATTAGCCGCTACAGAGAAAACAGTGGCATCAACTCGTTAGTTATAGATAGATGAAAAGATTGTTCGCGTGAGCTAGCGATTAAATAGAAGAGTTGTGTATGGTAAACCAGCTGTGGTCACTGCGTCACAGATGCAAAAAATCATGCAAAACTGTGTTTAGTTGACCAAAAATTATGGCCATTTTCTCAAAAATTTAGCTGGACATTACAATCGTTTTGACTTACGACCCATTGTTTTTGTATGAGCGCGTTTGGCATAGTGGTTAGAAATGCTCTGCGACGCACGTGGTTCGTCAGTCAATGGTCGATGGTGCGATATCAGATTGTTTGGGAGGATAGCAGCACTGACCTGATACATCGGTGAGCGCGAGTCCATTGTAAGGGCCAGATATGCATTTCAACCACTCCTGACGAAGCTAAAAATCAGCGACGAGTACAGGGCGCAATCTTTCAAGGATTGGTCAGCGCCAAAAGCCACATACTTCGACTCCTCTAAACTATAATTTATAGGATTACATCTTTAACACTGTCGCTATGTTTCATGCCTTTGAGTACCATTCATCTTACTTCAATATGTCAGTGGTCTGTTATCCACTGAGCGTTTAATTGATGTTAATAAATGATCCCGAGACAATAACATTTAATCGCTTCAAAAAAGTGATTTAATTTGAATTCGGTTTCCGACATTAGCAACATGTGAATAGTCAGGAAGACTACCGTAGGCCGGAGGTGCTATTGCCATTTAAAGACAAAATTTGATAAAAATATGAAATAAACTGTATGAATGAAGTGTCCGAACAACTAGAATGTCATCCGAAACTTCGGATAGATATTGTATCTAATGGAGGCCTTGAAACGATCTCTGCTACTCTTCGTATTACTCGAGTAAAGAAAACTCGTTATAGTTGTTGCAGACAACAAAAGTTAGCGTAAGGTTTTTACAACTGTTTGAAAGAAGTCTAGGATTGAAAAATTAGGATCACTTTGGGAAAATCAGTGTACAAAGGCCATAGGGATAAACTGACTCTGTTAAAAATAGGTTTATTAAGTATTTTGGCATACTTTTATACTTTGTTGATCCGTCTTCACGGTGTTTTTTTTTAGTGTGCCGATCTCACTACTTCCACCATTCACTCGTTATTCTCCTTCTTCTTGAGCGTCATAAAATACTAGATGAGCGCGTCTCCTTGGAATCTCGAGGATGACGTGACTGTGGTAATCCATAGGACGTTGGCTGTTCACGGCCAAGGAGCGTTGGAGTGGGCTTAATCCCTGTGTGCGCTGTGACGAGCATCACAACATTCGGCCACGGCACCCCCATTTTGGCATATTGTCATACAAATGTCGGTACGAAGTCGCCGAGTTGGCTGCTCGACATTTTGTGGATCAGACGATCATAGCTGATATGTACACTATGGTGTACATTCTTAAAGGCATTCAAAAGCTTGCTTTCAGCGTAGTACTTACGTTCACTCAACAGCTAATCACACTAGCAGGACTTTTCTCAGAAAAGTTCCTTGATCAGTAGTCCGAAAAACAATTGACTTATCTAGTTTTTTATATTTATTGTGTGAAATTTGTGGATACAAAGACACCCGAAGTCGAATGACAGTCAACTAAGATCTTCAGCTCACAGCGTGACAACAATAATTACATGACGGAGACAGCAGCCACCTAATAAACAGTGAATTCCATACAATTACCGTCCACAGAACGATAGAAGAAACCCTCCCGTAATGGGTCGTTCCATAGATTTTGGTTGGGGTTTTTTTATTCAATTGCAACAACAAGATTACCCCCCCCCCCCATCAAAAAAAAATATTAGTAATTGAAACCACTCAAATTTTTAACAATTATTGAATTTTTTATGTTGATAGAGGTTTTAAAAAGTTTGGGTGTATATTTAGTGATTCCAATGTTTATGATATATTAAGAATTTTGTCGTTGAGGTTGTGGTTGGATCAGTAAACCCCGAATTTAATAACCAGAAATAAATAAAACTGCATGGTTTTCATATCGTTCAATTGAGCATTTTCTTGTGAGCATTTCGCATGCAACTTGTCTATACTTGTTCTAAGGAGGAGCTGTCTTGAGGACCGAATTCGTCTGCTACTCAAGAACGAATGGAGTGTAGGGGAAAATGCTGGTGAAACGGCGCGCAAAATTGATGAAGCTTCCTCTGGACGGTCTGAACGGGACTGATCCTTCCGGAGTGTTCTCTCCAGCTTCGAACATCACGGACCACTTCCTAGCCGTCCTTTCTGCAATCTCATCTTCCCATGTTCCATTAATCTTTCGCAACGCTTCACTAGCATTTTCCCCTACTTGCCATTCGTGCATGAGTAGCAAGCGGATATGTTCCCAATACAGCTCAATCTTAAGGCAACTATACGCAAGTTGTATACCAAAATGTTCGCAATAAAATGCGCAATTTAATGATCCCAAAATCATTTGATTTCAATTACTTCTGATTAATAGATTTCGTTTTTTTTTTGCTCTGGTGCCAAAACTTCCAAGACAACCTAATAGAATTCTGTCGTGTTCACAACCGTTCAAATCCTATGACTACCGGCAAAAATTGATATTTATTTCAGAGAAAAAACAGCAACTACGGAAAAGCCAAGATAAACGGCTCGTGATCTACGCACCAGTCACGACTGAATGCCAACGTGCATTGTCAATGGGTAAGCGGACGAGTTGCCGCTCACACGCCCGCCATTTTCAAATTCGCATTTCTTAGCGGAAAATAGACGACTTCATATAGTTTTTCTCGTCTTTATCGAGTGGTGCACTGCAGAAATTTGATATCGTATACTTTTAGATTTTTTTTATTTCCTATTTTTCACTTTTAATTATAATTTATATTATATATATATATTATATTTATTATTATCATATTTTATATTAAATTATTATATCATTTTTATATATATTTATATTGTAATTATATTTTAATTAAATTTGTTTTATAACTATGATAAGGCGCCGGTGAGAGGCCGTTGCGGTGATACAATTTCACCAGAGAATCTCGTTTTTTCCTCCGCCAAATCTTATCGTTTTGAATCCGCGAATTTCGAAAAAATGATTTCAACGACATCATGGTTCTGATTTTTATGAGAGTTTGCCAGTCATTTACTGACGCTGATCGGCTTCTTTTCGCTTTTGTTATTGATCTTTCAGTGTTCTCTGTTTTTTCTCTTCCATTCAATAAAGATCACGCCCAATCGCGTTTCGCATGTTTCGCTAGATTCTCCCTCTCAAATCAGCCCCAAATTTAGATGTTTTGCCCAATTTCAACGATTTAAAGACTCAAGACTTTTTTTTCAATGTTACACTGTTGTGTCGTAGTGTTATGATATTTTCCGACTCGCCTAGGCAAGCGTTATATGCGGGTTCAATTCCCGCCTGAGGTCGAATTTTTGCTCGCCACTCAACTCTCTTCGGTTTATCCGAAGAACCATAACACTACAAAAAAAGCAATGAAGCAAAAAACGAGGATAGCGTAAAAAGTGGTGGCGAAACACGCCTTCGTAGTGAAGCGGGTTAGAGCACGCGTCTCCATGGATAGGGTGAAATGCGGGTTCGAGTCCCGCCCGACCCGGAAGTTTGCACACACGTTCAACATCATTGGATAGAATTTGTAATGAAAGAAATCCTGAGAATAAAAAATACAGAATGGTGATAGCCTAAGGGTGCGAAGCGATACGTGCTTTGAGTGTTGGCAAAGCAATGGTTTCGATGGTGTAATGGTAGCGCTTGCCTGCAGTATGAGTGAGACGCGGGTTCCATTTCCCGCCCGAGGTCGAATTTTCTTGCCGTTCAAGTATCTTAGATTTGCCGTCGTTCTCAAACTTTTCTCTATCATTTCTGAAATCTCTAGCTGTCGGTAGAGATCGTGAACAGTGTTCAATCCTATATCTAATTCAGTAATTTTCACCGGACACTGTTCTCAGTGGGAATTCCTTACCATATCGGTGAGTTTTTTATTTGCAAATTTGCTTCTCCTGTCGTATCTACATGTTCATATTTGGCCTGTTGAGATTGTCAGCCAGTTTTCCTGACGTAGTAGACAGACACACGTCGATGAAACGACTGACTACTGGATGAATCAAAGGAATATACCAGTGATATATCGGTGATGTGGGGAACTTTTGCGCGTCAGACGGGACTCGAACCCGCATCTCACTCTGTCCGGAAGCGCCGTGCTCTAAGCACATTGCAGTACTGACGTCCGTTTTAGTCCGTTTTGCCACCACTCTTTTTCGCTACACACGCCTTTCAATTGTAGCGGAATATAATGTGTGTATATATGCACATACACATGTATATATCCGCATACATATCATATATACACGATATATACATATCAAACATGTAAAACACAGGTGCAATATGTACGCATACATATATATATGAGTGTATATATACATGTTTATATACATATATATGTGTATGTAAACATATATACATATATATACGTATATATATATACATACATATTATGTTTCCAGGAGTGGATTCTATTTTCTTCGATTAGAAGAAGTCTAGAGCTATGGGCTGTGTGAACAGCACCGATCAAAACGCAAAGCTGCCGATCGTTGCACATCGACCAACAGGTTAGAGCTTTTTTCAACTCGTTTAGGATCCGTTCGTTCAAGGACGAAGTATTATCCTGTGTATATTGAGCCAACATGTCATGTGGTCTGATTATGGGCTCTTGTACAGCGCGATATACGTGTTTCGGCCTTGACAGCCTCATTGGTCGGTAGACCCTTTGAGGTCCTTCTTCAGCCAAGCCAAACGTAGAATCGCAGATTGGCTTGACTAAAGACGAAGTGCTCTGCCTGACTAACGAGGCTATCAAGGCCGAAACACGTATATGAGGTTGTACATGAGCTCATAAAGAGACCACATGACATGGTGTCTCAAATAATATTCATGAGTTATATTGAAATTTCAGCGTGATTTAAAGAAAATACTTGATATAAACAGTATAATATATCATCTGTGAATGATTTTCTTTGATAAGCAGGTGCGAGACCTTAAACAAGCTCTTTAAATAACCTAGTATCTTCTTATCGAAGAAAAATACTGGCCTGTTCAATCGATGCCGCGGTCTATAGATAGTCGGCCTGAAATCGTCATTTCCGAGCGCTCTTTTACCGCCCTGGTCGCTTCTGGACGTAGAAGGATAGAGGACAAAGCTTCCGGCGTTGATCAATCTTGAGGATGCGCCATGCATTCGTGTTCAACTTCTAACTTGTTTGAGGTGAATGAATGCATATCAGGCCTTTACAATGACTTGCGGTGGTCTTCCGCCGTATCGAGTCAGTACTGCTTATCCTCGCAGACTACCTGAGACCAGTCCGGTACCAGTATATACCGATCCCAGAAGGATCGATGGCTTGGTGAGCCATGGTCGTGCGAATCGAATCATAGACCTTATGTGTGACGTAGAGCACCTCTAACCACTGCGCCACTTGTGCTCTGTTTGGGCAGACGTGAGAGTAATTTAGGAAGCCGATTTCCTTCCTGTTGAAACTTCGGCATATCCGTGAATCTTTTGGGCTTGTCTTTTTTAATCGATGCGAAGTTTAGCCCAAATTTCCATGGATAAGAGCGGCCTGTGCTAGAACATAGGACTCAATAGCAGTCTCAGTGATTTTTGGTTTTATTGATCAATTTTTTTTTTATTTACTCATATTACTGAAAAGATCTCGAAAAAATCTGAAAAAATACCTCATAGCCGAGGAAAGCGCGTGTTTGTCCTCCTTTTTTTTTAAAAATCGAACCGCTTTTATTTGTGGAATTTTGGGATAGTAGTAGCAGTTCAGTGGCTGACATTTCGGTGACTTCGCCTTCTTCTTCTGTTATTAACCCTGAAAGAAGCATCAAGTTGGGTGATCTTTCCACCTTACGCTGGATGTTGTATGTTTGGCGTCGATTCCCTATCATATGAGGGCGAGCCTAATGGCATGTGTTACTGATGAGGCTTGCTAGAAAAACTGCAACGTGCGTTGCCCGAAATTACCATAGCAGACCTCATGAAAGGTCTGCAACATTCTGTCAGGCTATATCAAATTTGTAAGCTAAGTGTCATCATAGTCGATTGGAAGGTATGTTATTAACTTCTCGTCGGCTTATGAGTCCTCAAGATCTACTGGTTCATTTCCGACTGACGGCACGAGATGACGAAACGACCCCTGAGCTCGAGCTTTTCATAAGCATGCTAGTAATCATGCGGGAGCTTAAGTCTCTAGTTAGAGCCCTACGTGGCTGGTATTTAAAAAAGTCTGTATATAATGCTGTGTCGGAATAAAATTATCTTTTACACGCGCAGCGAGCCTTCGTCATTACCACGCGTATAATGCGGTGGAAGCACGAAAAGCTTATGAACATCTAGAGGAAATCTCGTAGTATCCGAGTCAATCGTTTTATCTGAAGTTTCTTCCAAAGCAGAAATAAAGTATTCTTAATTGAGTAACAAGTTTGTACCCCACATGTCTAACCCGTCAGGTCATCGATCGATCACTCCGCCCCTATCCCGCAAATTAGCCGGTAAACAAGCGCGCCGATATGTGAAACTCGATGTTATTTTCCCTGTGTGAAACAGTCTTTTCAAAAAATAAGCATAGCTCAGGAATCATTGGAACGTACGCTATAGAATGATTGCTATTTGTCTAAAGAGAGGGCTCTGTCCGGCGAGGTGCAGAACACACAAATTTTTTTCGTTCTGAGCGCCATCGAAAGCGCATTCGAATAAGAAACATGTTTTCAGTTCTTCGATATTTGTGCGTTTTGTCCAGCGAAATATCACCTGTATCACCTGTCGTCCCGTTTATCGTCGAGTGACTCGAGCGGGTACCAGCAACACGTCCATTTTTCCCTATCGCGTGCAAGAGTAGCCCAGTGGGTCCTCCTCGCTCTAGGAATTCGCTGAGCATCATATCTTTCTTCCATCGCTTTCATGAAGAAATCGGACCAACGTGTCAGTGGTCTTCCTTTGGAGCGCTTGACGTCCCGAGAAATCCAGTCGGTAACGGCTCTCGTCCATCGGTTGTCGTTGAGGCGCTTCACGTGTTCGGCCACCTTATTTCGATATCCTGGCGTGTAGAGATAAAGCAACGAGTTGTGCGTATGAGGACATAATTTTATTGTGGGTGCTACAGCGACATAAAACGACTTTTTCAAACCAACCACGTACGGATCTAGCCATAAATTTAAGCTTTTGAATGATTACCACACTATTATGAGAAGCTTTCTCAAGCGAAAAGGATCTGGTTTTTATCGCGGACCGTTCAACGGAGAGTTACCGACATACATACATTAATTGTAAAAATATTTCTGTTCGTCTGCCAATCCCTGGTACTAAAGTTTCTAGTGTTTCAGCTTCTATCTGTCGTCTATTTCTTTTTATAGTAGGTGTGATGTGAAATGCATCAGCGAAAATGCTAAGATATGAGCAGAATCGAAATCTTCTTCTCCATTTCAAAATGCAGTAAGTCAAATTAACGAATTCCGCCTAGGATTGTGGCAGTTAGATCTCCATTAGGTCTATATTGTGCCGTGTCATTTAATGTTCAATACTTGTTTGATGATTTTTGGAAAACGTTCAAGTACCTCCTTCACTTTCCGTAATAAGCAGTTCATTTACTCAGATTGTTCACAAACTGTTGAATTTATTTCAGTTGAAGGCTGATGGAGAACGTGCCTCTCGCGAAGTTAAGCTATTGCTTTTGGGAGCTGGGGAGTCAGGAAAAAGTACGATCGTGAAACAAATGAAGATTATCCACGAGACTGGCTACAGTGACGAAGAGCGGAAGAATTATCGACCCGTAGTTTTTAGTAATACGATACAGGTGAGTGTTATGATATCAGGTCGTTCCATGAGTCCTTGACACTAGAGCAATAAACCTTAAATTAATCAACCAGAAGTAATTGGAATTGCATGATTTTGGTGTCGTTCATTGCGCATTTTCTTGCGTACATTTTGGTATATAACTTGCATTGCTTTGAGATGAGCTGTCGTGCGAACAAATGTGCATGTTACTCATACACGAACGACGCGTGGGAGAGAATTCCAGTGAAGCGGGGCGTAAGATTAGTGGAGCTTCCTATTCACGGCCCGAGCTCGATTGATCCTCCAGACTGTTCTCTCCGGCTTTGAATTTTGCGAGCCACTTTCTGGCCGTCCTCTCTGCTACCGTATCATCGCTCCAAGCTCCATCAATCTTGTGCTCCTTTTCACATGGCACTTCGTGCATGAGTAGCAAGCGAATGTGTTCCCAAAACAGCTCCATCTTGAACCAAGTCATGGGCAAGATGTATACTAGAATGTTCGCGAGAAAATGCGCAATTGAACGATATCAAAATCATGCAATTTATTACTCTGATTAGCACATTTAGGTCTATTACTCTAGTGTCAGAACTTTGAAAATTAACAACTTAATATCAAACTTTCAATTTTCGATCGTTTACCAAACTTCGTCTGTTTCTAGGTAGATGTGAAGTGCGGACTGTTCAGCATTCATTCATTACTCTTAATTCGTGATACCAGTTACTTCCGATATCTAAGTTAGAGCAGTTTCAAATGTTTCATTAACCGATCGGGACGGTAATTGATCGATCGCTCAGCGCGGATGTAGCGCGCGCGTTTTCATTGCTTAATAGAGGTTTTTTTCTTCTGTTTGGAAAATGCTCAAGGCTTTTGGTGTGACCCTGAGATTCCATGATCTCTCTACAAGGTTATATGCTTTGGTGAATATATTACCCTTAAGTGCGGAGAAGTTCTGAGGGTGAAACATGATCCTCTTTTTGCTCTTACAGAGCTGGCGATGTTTTCAGAAACCGAACCTAATTATAGAATTGTCAGGATTTATGCCATTAAGTGATTACTAAACTTTAATGGTAAGTGATCTACAGGTTCTAGCCTGGACAAAAATTAGCGCACCGAGTGTGAAACGTAGTCTTATTTTTGTTGCTACGGTACGATGAAAAGGCCTTAAATGATATCAAGCACAGCGTTGAAAGTCGCCGAGCTTTTCGATAGTTACTATAAGCCTAAATGAATTATCTATGTCTAGCAGAGAAGGCTTTGAATAGTCCTATACGTGAAGAAGTATACGGCGTCCCGAAAAAGTTAAGCATTCTCATACCTGCTCTTATCATATTAGAAAGGAGGCGCGCTTGACAATGGTTGTCTCTGCAGTTTTCCGGTTGCGGAAATATCCTGGTTCGTTATGTTTCCACCAGGTCTACCACCGTTTTTCGCAACCGATGAGCAAATTCCAAATCGTTTTTCTATAAATTACGTATTCTATGTCGTTCCATTCCTTCCGTTCTACATAATAAAACAGCTATAATCTGACAAAACTGGACGTCGCGATCAACTACAGTCCTATTAAATCATTAGTCATCAAAAGGAGGTATAAATAAGGGTTGTGGAAAGCTAATTGAATGTGGGTCGTTTGTACATCAGTCAGAAATGTTGTTCTTTCCATGAGGAGGCGTAAAGATAAAGCCTGGCATTGATCATTCCTGCATTCCATTCCAATTTAACTTCGTTTGAGGTGCTTGAAGCATATGTGGCCTCTGCAATGAATCGAGGTGGCGCTTCCCGCTCTACCGAGTCAGTTGCTACTTATCCTCTTAGACAATCTGAGATCCTCTATAGTACTAATTTACCGACCTCAAGGAGATGGCTTGGTGAGCCATGAGCGCGAAGATCAAATTATTGAACTCGTGTGCGATGCAGAGCACCTTCTACCACTGCGCCACGTGCGCTTTAGGGAAAGAGGATACCTAGCTATTAGGAGATCTTGTTTATCTGGTATTTTATAGATTGAAAAAAGCACCTTAACATCCGCGCAAAAGTTCAACTTTTATGTTTGATCACTTAGTATCAATTATTGAAATTTCATGGGACTGTCTCATGAATATCTAGCATAAGAAAGCAGCTGGACCGAGTCTACGATGCGTTGAAGGAAAAGTACTGCGACATTGAATCGTGAAATGCGCGCACTGTTTCAGCAAGACAATGCTAACTCTTACACTGCAGAGAAGATTAAAGAAACGTTTTATGAATCGGAGGGAGTCGAGATCTTGCCGCATACAGCTTACTATCCAGATGGTCTTTCTCAGGTCTAGAGGGAGCCTTCCGATTATGGTATTTTCCGCTCAATGCAACTTTTTCTGTGTGGACGTCGAATCGAGACATTTCTTCAGGTTGGAAAGCATGTCCGGAGTTTCGTCGAGTCAAAGCTCAAGAGATGGCGACTTCGAGCTGATCCAGAAGTTTGCAGGCCATTGGCTGAAGATCGTGGATAGTAATGGTCTTTTATCTTATGTATATAATAGCAGCATTGAGCGCATGTGGACGCAGTGGTTAGAGGTGCCCTGCGTCGCACACGAGGTCACTGGTTCGATCTCGCGCTCATGGCTCACCAAGCCATCCATCCTTCGGGATCGGTAAATTGGTACCAGGCAGGTCGCAGACTTGTATGGGAGGATAAGCAGCACTGATTCGGTTCATCGGGAGGCCGCCGCGAGTCATTGTAAAGGCCAGATATGCATTCAATCACCTCAAACGAAGTCAAAAATTGAAGTCGAATGCATGGCGCATCCCTCAGGGACTGATCAACGCCGAGAGCTTTATCCTTTAGCTTTTATTAGGAAACCTTTTCCTCATTCTAGGATATACTTTATGTACGCTGTTGTGTTATTTTTCGATCATCTACTTAGTTGTTCTCAAGTTGCACATATCCCCTATGTGATTCTGGTTCATTGCAGTCGATGGTTGCTCTTCTTCGTGCTATGGCGACATTGAAAATTGATTTTGAATCACCTTGCCGAGCAGAGGACGCTCATAAATTCTTCAGTATCAGCCAGACATGTGATGAGGTGACTTATTACTAGTGTTTTTTTTTCTAGTCATTATTTTGCAGAGGGAAAAAGTGGAATTGTTTTCTTGATTTGTTTCTACGATCCTACGGCACGTAGAATGATTGTGTACATTAGCTGACATCCCTCAAGCCCTTCTGACTGCATCGATCTTAGTCCCAGTCATACGCGAGTGAGCGCCCTTAGAGTCTTGCTTTAGTCATTATCACGTCTCTAACTGATTTGCCTCGAATGTTTCGCGAACTCAAGGACACCTTTGGGACTATAAGTTTTACAAGGTTTTTTTTTTTGTAAGAGCATGCCCATTGTGAACTAGGTGGTGAGGATTTGAAAGACCGTCTTACACTAGCTTTGAACAGAAATGAAAAATAAGTTATAAATTGTCATTTTCTTTGAATAAAACTTGCGTGAGGTTAGCATTTCTCCCTCCAGTATCGATGGCTAGCATTTCGGCGATTTCGTGTCTCTTGCAGGCCAGGCGTACTGTTCCATGCCATATCTAGGTAATCTATCTTTAATGTTAACCGAATGATTATATAATTTATGGCGTAGTACGTCTAGACTCTGAGGGAAGCGAATCATCAAAAACGTTAGCCATTTCTTTTGAGAGTTGAATATGTTTACGGCCACCTTTTTGGGTGCACATAGAGTTTATTGTGAGGTGATGTGGATTAATCTGCATTTATGTAATCTGATAGAATGTTCTGAACCTTCCAGAGGTCTAGTAAACGCATTTTAAGTGGTACACATACGTTTCGGCGTTCTCGCACCACTCGTCAGTATCGCATGCCTTTCAGTCCACTCTTACAACTAATGGTAGCGACGCCGAAGAAGCATCACTTCCGTCAGTGAAAGATCACTGATGGGCCTTTAAAGTGATTGATTGAGGACTGCATGGCTTACGGCTGTGACGGAGCATATGTAACAATACCTTGCAATCGATTATCGTCCAATCGACAATCAAACACTTTGAAAGAAATCCACATCAAGTGACTTGTTTCTTTTGACGAGGAGTGATACTTCTTCAGCGCCGCTACCAGTAGTTGTAAGGTGAACCGAAAGGCATATGGTACTGATGAGGCGTGCGAGAGATACGCCGAACGTACGTATACCACTAGAGATGCCTTTATCAGATCTATAAACCGCTTAAAACATCTTGTGATCTTATATTGGATCTTTGCGAGGTCTCTAGATAGTCTATCAAAAGGTAATGGTTTTTTTATAGCCTCCTTTTTGACATTCTTCTCGTCGAACCGTCATTAAGAGTACATTACGCATATACGCACTCATACAACGTAAGCGTGACTAAGATGTAGTAGAAGATCCCACCGTCTAATTTTCAATTTTTCCCTCTATACTCCACCTGGGACCGAAAGCGCATTTACATGGAGCTATATTTAAGTGCAAAAGGATACGTATATACGATACTACGAACTTGTTTTTCCGTATCTATCGAAGACATTAAGGGGGAACTTCCACCAGATCTGGCTAGTGTCATGAAGCGTTTGTGGGCTGATCGTGGAATTCAAGAATGTTTTTCAAGGTAAGTGATATAGACGCGTTGCATTTTTTTTTTTTCGAAAATGTTGCTAACTTCCTACTCATTTTCATCTAACACCTTTGAAAGCAACCAATCACAGCATAGTCTGTTTGTGCATTGAAGTCATTATTGATTACTGATCAGCAGTTAGTTTTGAGAGGCACGGCAAACTGATTTACTGTTCTCATCGTTCTATTCTTCGCTCATAAATTGGGAAAAATGCTCACAAAAGCTCAAGAGACTTTATAAAACGGTTTAAGCAGGTAGTCATCACGGCACATACGGACACTATATCCGTACGATCCGGATTGTGTTAAAATGGAGAGCTTGTAGTGCAGTGGTTCGAGGTGATACAAAGCATGCATGTAGTCAATGACGGTTTTCTTTGTAAGCCGAATGCGAGTTTGTTATAGCACAACTTATTCGATAAGGTGATGTTTCGGCAGTTTCTCCACTTCAAGAGCCTGGAGAAGTCAGGTTATCTACAACCAGTTAGGTAAACACCTCCATTACTTCAACAGAAAAAAGTCACCAGAATCTATGTGTCAGTTGCATCAAGCGCAAAGAAACTTTTAGAGAACCCACCACTTTTTGCTAATCGTCCATTGGGCTGCCAAGTATGGGAGCAATTGTGCAGAAATTGCTTGGGCCGCGAATGCGCCACCCTCATCAAAATATCAGGTCGTCCCATAAGCTTTCGTACTAGAGCAATAAATACCACATCTATCAACTAAAATTAGTTAATATTTTGCGAATATTTTGGTTTGAAACTTGCCTATATTCGCATTAAGCTGGAGCCGTCTTGGGAACAAATGCGCTTGCTAATCATGCACGAATGGTGCACGGACGGGAATGCTAGCGAAGAGGCGCGCAAGATTGAAAGAGCTTGGGGAGATGATAAAGTTGTAGAATGGACGGCTTTGAAGTGGTTCGCAAAGTCTAGAGCTGAAGGGAACACTCTGGAGGATCAGTCGCGCTTGGGCCGTCCACAGAAAGCTCCATAATCTTGCACTCCTCTTCACTAGCATTTTCCCCTACACGCCATTTGTGCATGAGTGACAAGCAAAGTTGTTCCTACAACAGCTCCATCTTGAAACAAGTATAGGCAAATTGCATGCCAAAATGATGGTAAGGAAATGCGCAATTGAGGAATACCTGAATATTGCAATTTTTCTATTTCTAATCAGTAAATTTGGTGTTCATTACTATAACATAAAATTTTATGGAACTGCCTAATATTAGTCTTACATTTTCCGTCAAATCGCATGTGGTAGCGAGGCATTCCTCCCTGCGGTTCTTCTTCACATTCATGAAGTTTTTCCAGATTGCATCGAGAACCCTAATAGTTCTCACTGCTTAAATTGATTCCGCCTCTAGGATCATTAAACCTTCGATTCGTGCACGGTTGAAATATAAGTACCATTCTTGTCGACACAAATTATTCAGGCCGGATATGGATGCCTTAAAATTTTATTACACAGCGTAGAGATTACTGAACGCATACGTGACGTTTGAAATGACTTGTGGTAGTCTGCAATATTCAACAAGTTATTGCTTCATAACGGGAATGATACTGTCTTTATATAATCTGATAGAATATCTTGAGCTTACAGAGGGCTGTTATGGCAATTATACCGTGTTAAACACGTGTTTCGCCATTGCAGCATCATTAATAGCACGGTGTCTTTCGATTCAGCCAATCCCATGTAGGGGATAAACCCCTACACAGAAGACTCCGACGTCGAATAAATTACCTCATGTCAGGTGATATTCTCTTTGTTTTAGCTTGGAAAGAGAGTTCTGGCGCGCTTGTAAAAAATTGAAAGTTTATGCATGAATTCCAGGCAAAAAATAGTTACGACTATTCTTCAAAATAAAGGTCATCGTTTTCTATGACTTTCTGTCATCGGTCCGCCAAGTTTTGGATCTGGTCATCAAGTTCGGTTCGCAATTCGCGAACACTTGACGACGATTCGTCATCCAAAGCAGTAGTCATTTGATCTTCATTGTTCAACTTTATTATGGGTCCCGAACAAGGGTTGTTTTCGAGGTCAAGATCTCCGGCATTAAAGCGTTGAAACCAGCGTCCAGCAGCAGATTTGCTTGTTGTGCTTCCCTTCAACTTCATTGATTTCATCGACTGCAACTCGGTGTGAAAGACCTTTTCTCCAATAATTAGTCAATAAATCACGAATTTCGATTCTCACGTTGGACATGGCAGAGGCTTGCAACAAAGTGAAAATAATGAGGAATAATATTTAGGCCTTCGGTGGGAAAATCCCGCATTAGAAACTGTAATATTCCCTTAATATGCGTGGAACTTATCTCATGCTTATCAAAGTGCCCTAGAACTTTCTTTTAACCGTACTATATAGGGGATTTATACCTTTGCAACGGATTGGCTGGACCAAAAGGCACCGTGCAATTGATGAGGTTGCAATGCAAACACGTGTCTTCCTTGCACTGTGTAAGCACCATTACATACCTCATGATAGGCTCAAGATGTGTTGTCAGTTTATATATATTTTTTTCCAGCGAGATCTATGAAAACAGTCCAATGTAAAGATATGATAGTCTTCAATTAGATTAGGAGGTAGGATCTGAACTGGCAACCATATTTGGATTATTGCACACTTCTAAGTAGTCTACGCGATCCCCAGAATTACATTATGGGTAAACAATCTTCAACTAGCTTCCAATTTCAAGCCTAAGTTAACAGAACGCCTCAACTAGTAACTTCTTTCCCGTTGCACTATGTTTAAGATTGTCTGACCCATTATAATATGAAGAGTAGCTCCTTCTCTGGTACGTCGAAAAGTGTTAATTCCATAATTAATTAACAACGAACTTTACCTGTAGGTCACGGGAGTTCCAACTAAATGATTCTGCACCATACTACTTGAACTCGCTGGAACGTATAGCTCAACCCAACTATATTCCTACGCAGGTTAGATTTCGAATATAGTCACAGAATAGTTGACACATGCCTTTGCAATTCACTTCCTATTTTTCTTTATCAAAAAATTCACGAAACGTGTGACTTTCAGGATGATGTATTGAGAACACGTGTTAAGACTACAGGCATCGTTGAAACACATTTCACATACAAGGATTTGCACTTTAAGTCGGTGTTCCTCTCACTAAAGTTTTTATTGTGTTTAATAGTCTTCACAGAGTTATCTGTTGATAATTTATGAAAAAGTCATGGTTTTTTGTTAACTACAAGGACATTTAGGATGTTCGATGTTGGCAGGTCAGCGTAGTGAACGGAAAAAAATGGATCCATTGTTTTGAAGGAGTTTACTGCTATAATATTTTGCGTTGCGATGAGCGAATATGACATGGTATTAGCTGAAGATGACGAAATGGTAATCTATAGTACTATGCAGTTTTGAAAATCTGTTCGTTCTGCCATGGTTTTGGGTATGCTGCTGAAAGCATTTTGGTTCTTTACGGTTATCTGAAATAAATGAGGAAATGATCCCCTTCGCTGGGCAAGAGATTTTCAGAAGAGTGTTAGTACTCATTGGAAAGAATAGATCTTTGACTAGTGCGCCACGTGGCCGTTTTTGAAAAGATCCTTTGATAACGCTGTAAAATTCAAGATTAAATTATGTTTTGCACCGGCCGTGCGTTCCTACTATTACTTTGCGGGACTGGAAGCACGAAAAGTATGTGGACGTCTAGAGGAAATTTTGTAGTATCAAAGTCATTTGTTTATTTGGAGTTTCTTCAAAGCGGGGAAAAAATCCTAATCGAATAACAATAATCACACTTCACACGTGAGCCGCCTAAGCGCCATCGAGTCTGTCGCCTTGTTGAGACCGCGGGCAGCCTCTCCCGCCAGCCCCTAAATTAGCCGAAAAACAGTTACTCGCGTTTGTGAATCAATCTTATATTCCGCGCTAGACTGTAATGAAACGGCCTTCTTAGAAATTTAACAGAGCGTTGGAACCACCGAAAGTCACGTTATTGACTGGTTATTAATAGTCTAAATAAAGAGCCCTATCGTGCGAAAAAAATGCGTGTGTGGAACAGAAGTGTTTTAGTTTGCTAAAGCGTTATAAAAGTAGCCAGAAATTTGAGTTTTCGAATGAATACTAAAAGTGCGATCGAAAGTCTTTGTCCAGAGAAAGGGATCGTTCCTTCATTTGTTCCCGAATAACCGAAAAGAACTGCATTTGTGGTATGAACACGGTAGACGAAATGCAACTGCTCTGAAATCCATCATCTGCTTTTCAGAACCGTATGGTAGAATCGATGAAGTTGTTTGACTCTATCTGTAACAACAAGTGGTTTACCGAAACGTCTATTATTCTTTTTCTGAACAAGAAAGATCTTTTCGAAGAGAAAATCAAGAAATCTCCACTCACTCGCTGTTTTCCTGAATATACTGGTTTGTCTTACTTTACTTTGCTTTTTGTGATATTCTTCACTTTGGCATATTTTCTCTTTTTTTTCATATACATCATTTTGAACTAATCAATAATTATCTGCTGAAACGGTTACTAGCCCTACCTAATCAGTGATTTTGATACTGATTTTGCATAGACAAATAGATTTGTTTGGAATAAAGTATGAGTATAAATACAGTGACTTTAGTGGTATTCGAAGACATTTTTTACTACAAAGTCGGAGACCGTACTTCTTAACTTTGACAGTACCAATCAATCACATGTCGCTTCTTAATTAAGCCTGCAGAACGGTGGTCGGTAATAGAAATTTACTTTGTTTCTGTACTTTTACACCGCCAACAAAGTATTTTTTGGAGACGTAGAAACGTAAGCTGAATAAATTTAATTTTGCCAACTTTGTACTGATGGCTCAATCAACAATTCACGATTTTTCGCTGTTTTAGGTTGGCTGTACGGAAATCCAGTAAACATGAATATTGGTTGGTGTTTTAGGAGCAAACACGTACGAAGAAGCTGCCGCTTACATGCAACTGCAATTCGAAAATATGAACAAACGTCGAGATGGCCAGAAGGAGATCTACACACATTTCACCTGTGCAACAGACACAAACAATATACGCTTCGTGTTCGATGCTGTCACCGACATTATCATTCGCGAGAATCTGCGTCAGTGTGGACTATTCTGAACAATCTGCTTCCTCTCCCTGTTAAGAAGTTGGAAATGTCATTTAGCATCATACAGTTACGGTTCTTTTTTTTCCGCGGTATCGATATAGTGAAAACATGATCTTTTATTCAGAAAACATTGTCCACCCCATTCCATATCTGGGAAAAGAATTCGGTTTTCTCAAAATTGTTCGTTTTGCATTTCTTGTGGCATGCCCATCGGTGTCGCAATCAGTTCATTAGAGTAAACTAAGACTGGTAGGACAAAAAGTGTGCCTAAAAACTTAACGCAGTTATTATTTTGAAACATGTGCAACGTTTAAGATTTCTTCCACAGTTATACCACGATGGCCATAAGTTATTAGGTTGTTCGGAAATTATGGCAGATTTTCCGTCCTGCATATATAAGGTGACATATCTCAGCTTGGAGTAGACTTTATTAATTGGAAAAATTAGCTATTGGAATTTACACTTTTTTACCAACGAAGGTCAGTTTTCTTTATCTCGATTTATCAAAACTTCCTAGTCCTAAAGGCGATGAAGTCGTTGAGGGAAATCTCGGCTTCGGCTTGGTTTCTGAAATTTTCTGACACAGGGTGTTGTCGAGACATTTCAGGAAGTGATAAGAGGTGGCGAGAGATCCGGTGAATATGGTGCCTAATACAGACCCTAGTAATTACCTCATTCTTCCATTTTTTTTTTGTCGAATTTCTTCGACTATCTTGATTTCGTCAAATGCTCTCAAACACTTTGAATACTTATATCTGGTTTACCCGGGATTTCTTGAATAATGATATGTGTATTCAATCTCAACGACCTTTCAACTTATTCTAATCAATAGCAGAGGAAACTCAACAATCTCCCTGACATTGGAGGTCAGATTTGTTATGGAGAAGTTCTTGAATCCAACGTTGTCTTGTGCTTCGTTAGTAATTTATCGGTACTATACTTCGTTGAGATTTTAAGCCATTTGCTCTGCTTCGCTTACCTTCGCTGTTTTTGATGTAGAAGTAGTATAGTGAAAATTTAGTTCACTTATCTCAGATCCTGCATTTGATGTTTGTAACAAATGTAGTTTATATCATAATGCGATTATACTCAAAGCGCATAATGAACTTTGTCATAGGTTAAATTGTGTAAAGAAATTCGAAAATACTATTTCCGCTGTAATTTCCGAACACCTCAACACTAAGAAATATCGAGCCTTCATGAAAATCTTATAACTTAACCATTTTCGCTCTTAGTTTAACTATATTAGTATCGATATAGTTCTATCATTAGCAACTCTATACATGGCCGTGAGATAGCCATACACTGATTTTCTACTTCTATATCGGTTTTTTCAAGTTTCCTCCTATTTCTGTCACTTAAATATCTCTTTGATTGCCTTATGATTCATGTGTATTTGTTTGTTTTTATGCATATGTGACAGTATGCCCTCTATTTCGAATTTTGTATATTTTTGAATAGGCCGTAATTTAGAATCCTTTCAACCATTTATTGCAATATTTTTCTTAGTCAATGTAATAGCTGCTTATAGAACACTCGAACTTGTTCTGTGTGTGAAAATTGTAGTCATATGGGTGAAAAGGTTTTGTGAAATTAGCGAGCCTATCTTTGCTCAATTCACCTAAGGCGCTATTTACGTAACCAGTTAGTGGTGATGCATATTACACTTGCCATTGACTGAATATAATCCCAAAATTAGTGCTTGACTCAGTTTTTTGGGCTTTCATTGTTTATTATACGCTAACAGTTTCGCTTAATTGTTTTCCTAGGAAAGTACGGCCTACATACATGCTTACTTATGCTGCGTTATATTATTTGATAAAGTTTATTCTAGTGTCCATCAATGATTACTAGTTACGTGTTGTTGTCAGTAAGGCTAGTTGAATGTTGATTTTTGAAAAATTACAATGATTTCGGTGTTTTTGAAAGTGGGCTGATTTCACCTGGCTTACGTACGTGCCTAGCTATAGAAGCTGGTCATCCAGTTACATTTGATCTTGAAGCAATTACCCATCAACGAGATTGATATAAGGAGCACGTATCATCATAAACTCCATTTAAGTTAATACTGTCTATTTTTCACTTCAACGCCAGTGTACGGGGTGAAATCTATACAACAGTGCTGGGACACGAGTAAAACTTGGGACCTGATATGGCTCCCTCTTATCTGCGAGTACACTTTGGGAGCTCACTAAATTTCACCGACGTGGTTCTCGATTGGCCTTTCCTTCCGATTTCTGCTTTATAGAGCATTTTCGCTGATGATGATTGCTGACAGCCACCGAATAAGTTATAATATAGCTGATAGAAAGGTTGAGCGAAGGCCCCGATCATGGAAAAATTAATGAGCCTCTGGAAAGTGTAATTGCAGGTTCGAAGCTACCTCAAATCTTAAGTTTTACTCGTATATCAGCGCTTTCATTGTTTTTACAGTATAGCCTACTGTCATAATAAAAATTAGATAGTTAATAGCTGTTGAATTTATGGCTTTAAAATTGCTCCAGTTATGCAGCACTTATGGCGTCGCATCGCATCTCCGGCACTACCACTGACTTATAGAAGGAGAACAAAAGGATAAACATGTGACACTGACTATCACGCTGCTCTCTTCTCCAATAATACACGGCACTTCTTAGTGTGATAGAACAACTGCATAGACAGCAAAATTCAGAGATTTATTCCATTCATTGCGAACGGGGTCATTATGAAGAAGTTTCAACGAGATTCACAAATACGTCTCTGCTGAATGAATAATTTCATATCAGCTCGTGTTATGAATTTAGCATTCATAACAGAGGAATTTCTCTCCCGCTATTTTCAACCCATGCGTTATATCACACCTCATAACGCTGGCAACAAATAAACAAGTAGTTTGAGCCTTGCGGGACCTCGTGTACCACTCATGGTACGCTCGAATTTCTGTGCTTTTCTCGTCAACTACAGACTTCTCATGAGACTTTGAACAGCCTTCGATAGCAGAAAAATTGCGGTTCTGATGGTATCCTTGGCTTCTGCAAATGTTTTTTGGAAGGGTGTAGCAACGAAGAAAAAATTGCGCTATTCTCTTCGGAATGTACAGTGTGATTTGCACTCGTGTACACTTGATCTTTTCACAAAGCAAAGGTTTTTCATCAAAGTTTTAGTAATCATTCGTTAGCTTGATAAATAGTGATTCTAAATATATGCTTAGTTTTTGAATTGAATGGCAAATGTAGGTTTTTAAGCGCTGCAAAAACTATGAACAAAAACTACATCTCGCTTCTGGAGTGCTTTGCGTGCTTCGATATCGTTTATGCCTGCCCCTACAGTAGAGTTTTGATAACGTTCAATAGTTCGAAACGTGTAGGTTCTAAAAACTGATTGAGCTTTTTGAACTGATGTTTAGTGCTCTGAAGCAAGGGAATTAAGATTACATTTCACACTCTGAGTGAACATCTACTATTCTCATGAACTTCACAGTGGGTGTTTTAGTGATTATGTAGTGAAGTTCGTATCTTAGAGGCAATATATGATCAGAAAGAATGCAATTTTACTAAAGGCCTTCTTTAAAAGTTTCTTCTAGTAAATGAAAGTCCACGTGTTCTAAAAATTCCCACTTTTCAATACCACGGTAGCCGCAAGGGGAAAATAGCACATCTCCATTTGTTACTTCTTGTCTTTTTGACGATATGCAACAGTGTAAAACTGGAACGGATTTTTTTCGATTTATTGATCGACTTTTTTCAAAAAGCGTATGTGGTGTGACTTTTGGCACGCAGTAGAATAAGCTTTCAGAAAGCCGATCAACATTCACCCCCCTTTGTATAGAATTTTGCTTGTTGCATTCAACAAATTATGCGTTCTATAACAATAAACATCAAATCCTAAGATAATCAGTTCTCGGTTCATAAATATCCTCAGTATTAAACGACATGATTTTTCGACCCAAAATTATACAACTTGTCGAACGCCAAAACGCCTAACAACACATCTCCAATGGGCAGTATTGAAACAAGATAAACAGATATACTGCTTACATCGACTGCACCTCGTGCTTAGTTTTCAGCTTTGTTGCGAGTATAAGCAGTATTAACACATATTATCAATTTTCTATATCATCCAATACAACGTCCACGACGTGGCAAAGTGATTTCGAGAATACGTCTGGTTGTCGGCTGTGGAGCGACATGATCTTGTAAGTATTTGAGACAAACTTCCATCTTGAAATCGGTAAACGAAATTTTCTTCACACAGTCTTTGTAGGTTTTTCCACGCGTTCATCAGGCACATATGCGTCAGCAGGTGGAAGAACAGGTGAATGTACCTCAACTGTGAAATTAGATATTGTGAAGCAATATCGCAGCAAAATGCATTCACCATTTACATGTTTCCTGGTGTACGAGGAATAAGCAGCGATTTGGTCAGTGAATGAACGAGCAACTTGTGCTTGTAGTATCTCTCCACGACTTCATACTCCTAAGAAGGGGTTTCTAAAAGACGAATGGCTGCTTCAATAATTTTACAGGTGTAGTAGCTTCACAACGTTCATTTGCATACACAAAGCTATGAATCTAATTTTTAAGAATGCTTGAAGCCTCATCCGAGGTTGGCACGCCAGGGTCATACAACGGTGGTTCGGAGGTCTCACCCTTCTCGTCAGTGACCCACGCCTCACATTAGACCCTGCATAGCTATGAATGTCTTCATTTCTTCCACAGTGGTATCCTCCCAATCGGCGTTCTCCTGAGTTCCGTTTGTCTGCTCTACAATCAGCTTCCAAAGACCGGTCATGAGCAATTCGTAGGAATGAGGTGCTTGCCGGCATCCGGTAACAATACTGTGTTGGACACCTGCCGCTGGGTCATCAAAGGGCAGGACGGTGGGTGGCTGCACGTTGGTGGTCCAATCACCAGCTACAATGTCAACGTTCAAAAGAGCTCTTTGTGCATCGTCAGTTCCGTCATCGTCATCCTCAGAGTGGGTTGTGCACGTTTTTGTCCATGCTCGCGTCTGATTCGTTACCAGTATCCTCGTCAGCGCTTACAGCCAAGCGTTGGAGCATGGTTTCCAATTCTTCGTCTTCAAAACCTTCCCAGCCTTTTTCTCTTGACAAGACGGCGCTCAAAGGGAAGCTCTCGAATATTCGCAAACAACATGGCAAGTTGTAGTTGTAATGGAGTAATATACACGCATCGATAGTAAAATGAAAAGAAAAGCGAATACTCGTAGGCAGCTAAAGTACCAAAACGACAACGATGTGACAACTAGTTAGCGTGAATGCTACAGAGCAATGAATGAAATTGTATGTTCTTATCTTCACATACAAGCGCTAGGGTTTGAGCTATGTGAATGATTTGCTTAATCTACACATCTGACAAAAGTTCGTAACACAACTTTGGAGGCAGTGTGTAAGATTTCAAGTTTCACTAGTGTAGAGGACCTTTATTCAAAGTATTTATTTAGGTATAACTTTTATCACAATATTAACAACTAGCAGCTTTACATATCCTCCATAAACGATAACATCAACAAACAGCAGCTTTACAAAATTCTTCTTGCATACAGTTCCATTTTCTCACAGTAACCTAGCAAACAGACATAATTATACGCGGTACACTTATACTCACCCAGATTATGCAATGGCTAGTAAGCTTGTAGTTGATGTGAAATGATGATATTTTGTGAATTTAATCAGCAGCCAATCCACCGCATTGTTGAAGTATCTGGCTTCGATTGTCACGAAAGAATAGATCTCTACACCCAGACTATAAATAAAACTTGGATTTACTGAAACCATGATAAAATGGCTAGCCTGCTATGCATACCAGTTCTCCTGAATACGACTGACCGTTCTTGCCCAAAAATCTTCTGTAATCCATAAGTTTCCATCTTCTTCGTGTGCATCATCACATAAAGTATTAGAATTGAACGAATCCCTGCTATAAAAACTTCGTTATGGTAAGAATTTCGATGACCTAGCATGGTATGCATTGTGCAACAGCTTCTTTTGACATACTGTTCATTTTTTCGATTTCCAATTACTATTATAACTCTTAAGTGTTACTTATAATAAGATATATCAAAACTGATCGACTTATATCATTATATTCTTTGTACAACTTGTTACGATTGACAGAATGCCAACATCACTGTGATTTGGTAGTAAAATGGAGCCTTTCTTTTCAAACATAAATGTTGTATTTGCACTAAAAGCATAGTGTTAGAGATAATCTTAAATTATCGAACTATCACTAGAAATCTCAGACTTCTATTCAAAACGATAAAAAATCCTAGTCAAACACCAAAAATCGCGCATCGGGGCTGCGATTTGCACTGCGGGTGGCTAATTACAACTGGTGGTACCGAATGGGTTAACTAAAAGCAAACATGAACAGTAGCTCATTTACTAGAAACTACGTACCTGAGATAACGCGCCTTCAAAACGTGAAATTTCTTGGCCGATGGATATCACCGCTCTCATTCACTTACCAAATGATAATGAGCTAAACGATCTCAAAAGATTCCGTGAACAGTTCGCTTTTTGAGCGTGCTTTACTTGTATTTTACGAATTATCTTACTGCGTTTAACTAGGTGATCAGCCAAAGTTCGACCAACACAGACAATTCTGACCGAGATTTTAGTACCACCCATTACAACATCTTTTCCGTTATCTTTATTCTTTTGAGCGAATCGTTTTCAGATATTACACCAGTCTTAGGAAATCTCCTATTTCCATCGAAGGCGAACTAGGTTTGATGGCATGAACTTGTATTGAACACTCGTTTTTGCAGAGTTTAGTTGCAGTCCGATACGTTCAATATCCGTCATCAAACTGAACCAGCAATCGTTTCATTTTCGATCTTTGATGCGACCAACACAGGCTCGTCGGTGTAGGAAAGAAATGTCTGTTCCATTTGAATATCCTTCCATTAAATTCGTTTCATTTCCCATATTTGGCTCGACCAACACAGTCGTCGATGGGGAAAAGTGCTCTTTTATTCAAATATCTTTCCACTGACCTATCTTACGCATAAAAATGCCGGGTATAGTGTATAACAGCAAAAACCCTCACAACATCTAAAGCTAGACTGCTTTTATTGGAATGCCGAGTCTTAATTATGAAACTGTTTTTGTGTAACTCGTGAACAGATTCTAACAATCGATCGAAGACAGTGCAAAGTCTTAACAGCTTCCGTTTTAACCTAATAGAGTGGATAATCTAGATCAGAAAATTCTTGCTGAGTACGTTCTCCTGTGGTTTATTTTGTTATGCTCAATATAAACTGATGCTTTCTAATGTCGTGTATCTCTCACGTCATGTTGAATCGAAGCTTTCTGATAGTTCAACGCTTTCCAATGGATAGCGCGTGATAAGGACAACAATTGAGTGGACAATCATTTTTCGGTGGTTTTTGAAGTCTCAGTAGTCATTCGATAGCTTAAATCTCAAAAATTTTCAAAACGTAGTTTAACTCAAAAACGGCTTTTTTACTGCGCTGTAACAACAGAATGAAATTGTGTTTCTCAACCAAACATTTCTCTCTGTACAAAGTTTAAATTAGGAACCTTGGGTTTTAGCAAGCAATCGATAGCTTAAATTTTGTAGATTTCAACGATATATTTGGTTTTCAAAAAGGACTTTCTGTTGAGTTGTAAGGATCAAAAAAGATTGGGTTTCGCAAATTGAGATCATCTCCATAATCCACCCCATATTCGATCCCTCGAGAAAAAACGCTCCTTTTGATTTTTTCTTGGAGTCATATCTAATAACTCAAATTTCAAGGATCTTAACGATGTCTTTTATTTTCAAAATGGCTTTCTCACTGCGCTGTAACAGCAAAAATGAAATTGTGTTTCTGAATTAAACATTTCTCGTTGAATAGAGCTTTTCCTTCAGGCTCTTAGCAATCATTCGATAGCTTAAATTTCATCGACTCCAACGATGTATTTGGTTTTAAAGGACTTCTTAGTGCGCTGTAGCAACCAAAGAATGCTAAGTTTCGCTCAACGCAACATTGTCATCAAATACCGTGCTTTGGCGGTATGCGGGTAGGGGTTTCGCAACATGGCCGCTGAGCCACCGCGCTTTTTCAGGTGCCAAATCCGCAAAACACAATCTCCTTTTGACTGTTACAACGCACCATGAAGTACTTTTGAAAAATACATAAATCATTGAACCCTACGAGATTTAAGCTATTGAATGATTTGGAATTGCGGAGGAAAAACTTTGTTCAGCGAGAAATGTTCCAATAAGAAATAAAATCTCATTTTTGTTGCAGCGGCGCAATAGAATAGACGCTTCGAAAAAAGAACACATTTCCAGGTTTTTTTTTAAGATTTAAGCTATAGAATGACTACTCAGACTTCAAAAACCACCGAAAAATAATTGTTCTACGACCGATAGAACTGAGATCGAATAATGGAATAGTTTAATAAGGTTTAAGGAACACTAATGGACCATTGTTTGAGCTGTGTAACGGTGCTTGAAGCAGGTACTGAATCACTTCACTGACATGACGTTTTGAGCTACACAAGAAATCATTAGAGGAGCAAAAACGTAATATTGGTTTTCCGTTCTTTTTATGGAATTGCGCTCTTTGTTTTGATCGTAGAAATTTCGCCACACTTTGTGTGTAGTAAACACCACGACCGACTTTCCAACAACCTCAGCATGGATCAATCAAAACTGTTTTCTTGATGAGTTGATACTATGTTGTTATTATATTATTTATTCACTATAGCTAAGATTTTGCGCTTTCACCTTCTTAGTCATCTGGAAAAGTTAAGTTAGTTGCAACCCAAGTAGCCAAACACTTTCATTATCTCAAAAGAAAACCTGATGCAGTTTTTATTCACATAGTAAACAGATTCCTTGGAACTTTCACCATTTTGTTTTGTTTGAGTTTTCCATCAATTCATAGAGACCAACCGCACGAATTCTTATATGGGATTCTTCAATGACTTCCAAATGTTTTCTGTTAATCCTGTGTTCTATGTTTGTCAAGTGAAGTGTTCTATTTGACTTAAGCTTCCCAGCCAGGTACTCTTCAAAGCGGACGTAAGCGGCTCTCATTTCGTCACCTTATTCGTTTCCATACGGTTTCCAAAGTAGTAGGTACGCCATACGCGAACTCATGCAATCACCGTCACTATCACTAGAAAACGTCATGGAATTTTGTATCTTGCATAGACGGTCGTTCAAACACTTAATAAAAAGCTGTTGCCTTAGAGTATTCGGTGATATTTTGATGACTGCTACGGACCGATTTTCACCGACTCATCTTGGTTGTGTATATTGTTTTGTCGAAGACGAATGTAATGAGAAATGTCAGTGGTCTCTAAAGCAGTTCAGTGTTTAGCATGTCTACATCGCTTCTTCGAAGTATTAAGACCCTGTTGAAATTGGCTTCACCCTTCAACACAGAAAAGGGCTCCTCTGAGAAACGCGTTTCAAACAGCCACTTGCCTGTACACAGGAAGAGAGCAGAATAAAGAATCTCTGAATCTGACGCAGGAAATAGCCATTTCAGTAATTTCAAAACGGTAGTGGTGGGAAAGGTTTGAAGGCAAAATATGTCGAGATTTCTATTGTTTTTACTGCATTTTTCGTAGTATTATTATGTTTCATATATACCTAAGAGAGTTGAGAGGTGAGCAAAATACGGCCGCAGGCGGAAATCGAACCTTCGTTTCATCATATCGGGGACGCGTGCTACTACCACTACACCACCGAGCCAGATTTGCGCCATCACTCATTCTTCAACATCTCTATGTTAACTATCAGCCACCAACCTTAAACAAGTTTGGTCGGGTATGCGATTTCGCTTTATACACACAGCTGACGGCCACTGTGCAAGGTACTACTCGAAGGCGAAACTCATACCCAACGAAACCTGTTAAAGGTTGGTGGCTGATAGCTAACATAGAGATGTTGAAGAAAGAGTTTTGCGCAAATGTGCCTCGGTGGAGTAGTGGTAGTAGCACGCGTCCTAGGTATGGATGAAACGCGAGTTCGGTTTACCGCCTGAGGTCGCTTTTTGCCTCACCACCAATTCTCTCTTAGGAATAATATGTCCCCAAACGCCAAGCCTGTCAAGAGCATCGCCTTGTTTATTCTGCTCTTCATTTCCAGTGAAGTAAGCACAGCTATAAATCGCAGCTTAGTATTACCCAATCGAGTTGAGTCGATAGCAGTGGTGAAAGTAACACCGAACACTTCAGAACGTTGGCTAATTCTGGCAATGTAGATGTATCGATGTACGATGCAAAATTGCATAATGTGCGCCATCGGTAGAATAGGTGATTGAATGAGTTTGTCAACAATTTTCGCAATTTTTGTGAAGAGTGTAGAGATCAATGCGTTGGCGAAACGTGTAGACTGCTCTGTGTCCGTATAAAACAACACCATGGTTGGGAAACTTTGAGTCAAACCAAGCGCTGTAGTAGGTACACTGATAAAGCGTAAAGACATGAGTGAGAAGATCTTGATGTGAAAGTCAGCATCTCTTTTGAGTATTTTAAATATCTGCGCGAAAAACTCTCAAAGGATATTAAATGAATTCTGAAGACTTGAAATCAACAGCAAGGAGAGCGTTTCGTATTTACGCGTCACCTGGGTCTGGCTTTTTGACATTTGCCATGCATATTCCTCATACATGTAAGATGGTGCGACTGGAATCCTACCAGACAACTCAAAGACTCACAATATACAAAACTGTGAGAACTTGAAAGAAGCTGTTTATTGTGCGAATGTTCGACTGAGTAAACAGCGTGTCAGTTCCACTTTTCCAAGCTACTAAGAAAACGAGACCGCCGAAAAATCTCTTTCTATAGGAAACTAGGGCATCAACAACTTTATTTCTGCTCATCAAGAAAGCAGTGGAGTAGTTCTGGACACTTCAGTGACAGTGCACAGCTTTTACGTAAGTGTTGTCCACACCGCAATGATTTTCATTACCTCATGCCGTTACCATAACAAGTTTTTAATTGTTCTGCTCTTATACTCCTATGAGCGCCTCGTTCCCTTCTCTTTTTTGGAAAACACACAAAATTTTTCTTCTTTCAAACGCGCATGTCTTTTAATACACTTTTAACAGATTTCAAACTCAACAAACAATGCAATCGGCTCTCTTGGAACCTCACTCGGAAACAACATTGTATAACAATGTGATTGAGCCTTTCATGGATTCTATTGTAGACATTTGTACAGTGCAAGACAGGTGCTTCGGCCTTTCAGCCTCGTCGGTTGCACGGTGCCTTTTCGTCCAGTCAGTTCCTCGATGATCTACTCCTATAGAGAGGAATTAACGACGAACTTTTTGCATTCAAAGTATGATGAAACATTCACCGTGACGTTCTCTCAAAGCGATTGATTGCCGATTTCATAGCGTATGGCAATCTTAGTATTCCAACTCCTGGAAAAGAAAACATGGTAGCTTTTTTTTACTTGGAGTTGTTCAAAAATGCTCAGAGCACTTTTATAACTTTTAAATATTGAATATAGCCTAATAGAATGTCGCAAGCCTTTCAAAGGTCTGGTATGGCATGTCATGAACAAACGTACGTTTCGGCGTTCTTGCTCGCCTAATCAGTGTCACGTGCCCTACGGCTCACCTCTACTAACCCTAACTGATATGGCTTATCCTCATCTAGACATGTCATACCAACTTCTAAGAGGCTTGAAACATTCTATTAGATCTTGTTATACTCATAATATTAGTCGAGATGGAATAGATTGAAAGAATGACAGTCATTATACCTTGGCGTTAGTAATAAAAGTATTTTACGAACCATCTTCTTACAAAAACTTGCGCAGACTTGTAATATTTTCTTCAAAATTGATAGCTAACTAGTCGTGACTACAGCTCCTCAATTCCTAGACGTCTATACCCTACTATATCTAATAATTCGGTTGATATTTTCCTCTTCTAAGGAATATGCAAATTCAGTGGGCGGCGTCGCGCTAAGTTTTGGCGCGGGCGGGTAAAGGGAGCGCGCTATTTTTCATTTGTAGAACTTACTGCGAACACCTTTCCCTAAATCAAGCTCAGTATTATAACCTGTATTTCTCAAGATTTAGGCTTATTTTCGCTTGTACAACGCACTATGAAGGCCCTCTCAAAAACCAAATTTAATTGGTAATCGTTGAGATATATGCTATCGAATAAGTATTTGAATAATCTATAAAATATGATCCACAAACCCCTAACCAACCGAAAAAAGCAAACCCAATGTGGAACACAATATTATCTACCCAGCGTATCAAGGGTTTTCCGCAAAATAAGCACAGTATTCAACTTGCCGAAACTTGATCTCTCGAATGATTACTGGATTTTTCGTCAAAATATTGTGTTCATTGAAAAAAGACCTCTGGAAAGTTGAGAGTCAAAATGACCCTCATCGTCAGGAAACGGTTAATCAAAAAATTCTCAATTACTCAAACTCTAAGTACTTGTAGAATAGTTTGAGACTTGAACTTTTTTTTTGATAGATTTTTTCTAGAAACAGGAGATTTCAGCTGGATAGTTAAATATGCTATGGTACAGAACGACTAGGCTCTCAAAAAGACGAAAACGCCGAAACATCAGCCGTAAATATTTGAGAAAATATATCAACCTCGCGCAAGTTTTTGAAGAAGGGCAGTCTTTAACATAGCCTAGGAGTAATCAAGTCATTTAGATTAATGTCGTGAGCCTTAGAGAATCTTCATAACACGGACAAGGATTATCCTTTTTTTGGGTGGTTTACATTGTCCTTATAATTTATTAAAAACCATGGATATCCTTTGTAAGCGAATATCGCGACTAGTTTGAATAAGTCAAAATAAATCACTTGAACTTACTTTTGCTTTCATTAAAACACAATAACATTGTTTATAGAACTTCATTCACCAAAAACAAGGTATTTTGCACCCGTGGGACAGTCGTGATTCTAAGAGATTGAATGATATCACAGTTGGAAAAAGAGGCAACATGTTGCTTGTGAAGTTAAACAGGAAATGAACTAAGCATGAACTACCATTTTTCTATGACGAACAGGTAAAAACATAGTGATTCGACCTTAACAATCTTGAAAACGGATTATGGAAATACATAAGAGTAGACAAAGAAACATCAACTAACCAACAGAAGAACAATTGATAGATTGAATATGGAGAGTAACGGAGTAGGTCGACTGTCATCTCAAAAATACATAGTAGTCCCGTCTCTTTATCACCAAGAACGCTGGGTGATTTGTAAACTTTTGAACCTCGGGCGGAATTAAACGCGCGTCGCACACTTTTCTGGGAAGTGAAGCACGCGCCCATGGAAAGGGGCGAGAAGCATTTTTAACCGAAGGTTCAAAGTTTTACATGTCAATAAATATTTTTGGATGTACATAATGACACTATAATATTGCCACCAAAGCGGTACATAATAGAATTATTGCACATATTGTTAGTCCGGTCTCTGTTTTAGCCAACTAGAATGTCTAGTTTTCTGACCAGTATGGCCAATTCCTTTTTAGATACCATGCAGGTGGCGTGTCAGGAATTCTTCCACAGAAATATCGATGGATTGTCAGTGAGTAGTATTCCCTACAAATATACGACTTCTGAAAGTACAATGTTACTTTCTTCAATGGAAAAGCTCCCTTTCTGTAGGAAAAATCCACTGCTTTACTCTTTCGGAATACTGTTCAACTTCTTGCTATAATGCAGCGATTTTCTTAAATACTTTCCACTACTTCCGTTTGAGTTTTCCCAAGCACAAAAAAATAGGCTTCTCTGTGGGATTCATTATTTTTCACTTTGCCATCAATTTACTATTTGTTTATTCGAAAATTTTCACAAAGTATTTTCAACTAAACAATGACTGATTCATCACATAAAGTTGACCTGCCGAAATATTAGAATTCGTCATTATAAATGGTGAGTGGAATGTTTACCCTTTGTCATCTTCACCTCTCTTGATGTTAGAGATCAGATCGAAATGAAGCACATCCTCATCGTTTTTGTCGTAGCGCTCCTCAGCTTCGAAAAATTCACCACGGCGGACCACAACCTTCACAATATTACTATTATTACAACATTATCATTGATCATTAATGCCATCAATCATCATTATAATTTATTACTACTACTATTAAATTTATTGCTACCGTTTGTTTCGACTGTTTTCTTAAGACCAAGCTCAAAGTCAAATATATCTCATAATTGTTATTTGAGCCAACATGTCGTGTGGCCTGTTATGGGCTCTAGTACTACTGCAAGGCCGAAACACGTGTATCGGGCTGTACAAGAGTTCATTACAGACCACATGACGTGTTGGCTTAAATAATAATCATGAGATATATTCAAATCTATTGCTATTACTACTAATGTTACTGTTAGTACTGTTCTGTTACAAAACCGTGATGGTTTGTAATAGCAATATAATATTTGAAAGCGGATGAACGTGGCTGGCTATCTCTCTACAGTTGAAAATCACTTTTGATTTCATGCTTTTCTTCTTAACATTTACAATTTATTGGATCATTCCACAAGTTTTGGCAGCTAGCCCGGGAACGGGATCGCATTAACGAGCATGTTATATTATATGAGATCTCCAACGAGTACGTTATAAACCCATTAAGATGTTACAAGTCAATTTACTATGATTCAGAGGTAGAATCAAAACTTCTCAAAGAAAGACAGATTTCCAACTTACATTGTTGTAAATTAACTTCGCGTAGTCTTTCATCAATGGATACTCACAACACTGCAGATATAACCTAGAAATTAACGCAATCTAAGGATTTCAAATCCTATCCAGATTATCAAATTTACTCTTTGTAAACTCCACTGCAATATTTGTTTCACTTACTGATCATCGACTGTTTTTTGCAGACCACCTACCCATGACGTGTCACTTGAACATGATTTTACAAGCGCCCGTTCATCACATTCCTTAAACCTCGACTCGATATAGATCAATAAACCATCTACTAATAAAGAAAGCAATGGAAAAATGAAGCACGATAAAAAGAATAAGGGAAATTAAAGTAAAATAAATAGTCAACTCTTTTACCGCGAAGCTAATTTCTCGAAAAATGCGATAATATCCAATCACTATGGTGAAACTATAGTACGTTCAGAAACTTAGAGATTTATAGGAAAGGCTTTCTCCTCTATCACAGTAATAAGACTCCAATCGCTGTCACGTCGCTGCGTATGTGTTAACTACTTCTTTTCAAAAAAGTAGGTATTAGGTCTAGTCGCAAAATGAAAATAAAGTTAAACATCGATAAACCGACCGCGTATTTTTTCTCATGACAGTTCGGACGTGAACATAGTAGAATAAGATGACCGTCTTTGTGCACCTGAAGCAATTTTAATAAGCCATATCCAAGCTAAAAACCACATTCGTTTTGAGCTTATCTTCATAACGAAGAAGTAGAAGAAGAAACTAAACGAAGAAACGAATTCAATACGGCGAGGCGCTTCCACTCAAAAAATCTAGCACTACTATTGACTGATCTCTCAAAGGTTTACCTTATGCTACACCGTTCCACCATGGAGATGTGATAGATAGGAACTAATAAATGTCTAGAGTTACCAAAGCTCTGGAGAACTTTCAATGTCCTAACGAGAAGTGGAACTAGGAACAACTTGGTCTTGCTCCCTGACACACTGACAAAAAACAAACCACTTTGAGCGATTTAACAATTATGGGCATCTAGGTCAATTAGTGTAATAAAATCGTTTGATTGATAATCACTGCTACACAACCCTTCCATTGTTGCCCTTACCGTATGATCGCTATGCGCTCTGCTGAACGAAGCTATATTCTTTGAACCGTCCATCTTTTGTTTGAGCTGGATAATAATGTCGATTATGAGAGGGAAAAAGATAAGCGTACAAATTAATATTGTTGGATATATGCCTTCTCGACAAAAAACTTTCATTTGTTTCATAAGGATTAACTAAGGCAGAAAGCAGTGGTTCTCTTAAGTCTAAAAGAAGTAAACATGAAAACATGAATCTCAGACGTCTACGTCCATTCGCTCAGCTTGGAAGCTCTTCCAGGATAATGATATGGAGATGAGAACTAAAAGAGCATATACCATGTCGAGAACATTATTCATAGAGTGTCTTCCAAACATGAAGGAAATGCCGCCAAATTTTATATCGTTCAACTAGCGTGACTTCAGGTTTCCAAGCTAATAACTTCGGCATTTTCGTAGACTGGCGGACATTTGAAAAATTGGAGCTTGGACGGGATAGTTATGGGTGACTAACAATCGGGAATAAGAAAAGCCTGTAAATCACTTAGCAGAAATCGTCCCGAGGGTCGGGTGTCGATTAGGCCACTCAACTATACAAATATTGAGGTGCAAAATATAAATGTTGCTGAATGTTAACGTCTCGGCTACTAATCAAGTCTTGATAAATACGGCGAGCGTTCTACTCAATGAGGATCGTCAGATGTACGTGGATGCATAACTGAGCCATATAATGGCTTGCAATGACCTCTTGATGTACCAAGTAAGCGATGCCACACTCCCAGCCAAGTTTCATACCAAATTGCCGACTTTGGAAGGATGAAGTGCATGGTCAGTGCGCGACTTGGGTTTCGAACTAATGACCACGTTTGTCTTGCACAGCATCCCTAATTACTGCGTTACACGCAGTCTTGGTAATACAATGATCAAATGTATCACCTATTGCCTCAATAAGCATCGAGTAACTCAAGGAGGCGCATGCAAACTCCGTTTCTTGCTGTTGCACTCTACAGCAGTCGAATGAGTTTTCCTCACTTTAGGGGTGTTTTGAGTAATCAAGTTGATAGTCACTCTGCTGTGAGATTAACACGTCCGCGATAGTGGCCATTTTCGGCTAACCTACGGTTTGAACGGCTACGAAGAGCAGCTGACGAAGCACGCTCTAACGATAAAGTGGTACTTTTTTGTAATAAAATCAAGATTTTAATGGTCGGCAAAGCGAAAAAACCCTTGAGGCTTTTGTATAAATTCCAGATACCATAGATAAGGCAAAAGTGGAAAGTGCCATGAATTATTGCAAACCGACCTTCCCTTAACTTCGGCATAATAATCAAATCATAATTCTTTGTTGCATGACCTTCAAAGATCCACAACGAGAACAAACGACAGTGGACAATCGACTCAAATCATCGGCTCTGAAGAGGACGAAACGCGTGGAACCGTTAGCCGAATAATATTTCTATCAACATCCTCGTGCTACTGGGTTTATCAAAAGAGAAACTATGATTAATGTGGTGAACATGCCAATCATATGGCGAACTATCACTGAGTTCTGGTCTGGATAGCAGTCATACATCAGTAGAAACCTTTGTTCCATTTGACCTGCTGACTTGAGGGTGGGTTCAAATGTCACTCCATACAAAGAACTTGGATAACCTTGCCCTTAATAGCACGGTGGGTGGTTTCCGTTATATAAAGTGACGTTTACAAATACGATGAATTACATTCGTACTATAAGTGATTCGCATACTACACGAGTAGCGTTACAACAAATACGTTCAAGCTTTGAAGAAGCAAAATCGCCAAAACGTCAGCCAGTGATTTTGAAGAAGGCATACCAACCTCGTGTAAGCTTTGAAAAAATTAGTTATTGAGATACCAACTCCAATACCAAGCTACTCCATTCCTTTAGCTATAATGAATTAATAGCAGAAATTTTGTGAATATTAAAAACACAAAATACATCGATAGCATAGCTTATCTCTAAGCGGTCAAGACACCAATGCTATCGAAGTATTTTCGCTTCCTTAGGCTGAAGAATAGTTGTTCCAGCGGACTCAGTGATCGCCGTCAGATGTAATCGACGTCTAATGTGGATGAATGGGAAATAAAAGAACATTATTCATGATTTCGCATTGATAATGATAGAATAGAGTAAAGAAATTTTAATACGTCTCTTCATTGTTCATAAATAATACTTTCTTCTTTATATGTATAACCCATTTAACTCATTTGGGACGGCGTGCATTCATTTTAATGCATTCGTACTTCCTCAGATTTCTCGTCGCAAAAAGCTTTTTCCATCAAGCTTTTCGTAGTTATTTGATAATAGAGGAACAGTGATTTCAGTGCTTTACTTGGTTTTAGTAAGCGTTTTTTCACGCTCAGTACGCAATTTTTACTCGGCTAAGACTTGTCGGTGGCTTCCCACCAAACTTTTAGTACTCTTTTGATAGCGTAAACCTCAGCGATTTTGAAACTGAATTGGTTTTCCAAAAAAGGTATTCATAGAGTACTCTAAAAGAAGATAAAAGATTACGTTTCGCACTCGGAGTAGTTCGACCATGGTGAAATTCCGGCAAGGTTATTCGACAAGATGAGGGACTAATAAAAAGGAGATACCAATATCAAGGTTGGAAATTGTGGAGCACTTGTAAAAAACTGAAAATTTATGCATGAATTCCAAACAAAAGCAATAACGATTATTATTCAAAAAAGTTTATCGTTTTCTACGGCTGAGCAGCACAGCTGTATGAGGAACAACAAGTTCGGTTGCCATTTCGCCAACTCTGACACGGTTCGTCTTCCAAAGCAGTAATCATTCGATGCTCGTTGTTCAAGTTTGCTGGACGCGCTGAACGAGGCTTGTCTTCGAGGTCACGATCTCCGGCATTAAGAACATTTGAAACCAGCGTCCAGCAGCAGATTTGCTTGTTGTGCCTTCCCTTCAAACTTCATTGATTTCACGTCAATTGCAGGTCGATGTGAAAGACCTTTTCTCCAATCAATGACGCAATAAAACATGAACTTTGATTGTATCGTTGGACATGGCGGAAGCTTGTAACATAGCGAGAACAGAGACGAATAATATCTAGGCCTATAGTGAAAAAATCCCACTTAAAAAACTGTAATATTACCATTATTTGCATGGGAGTTATATAAGCTTATTAAATTGCTCCAGAACTTCTTTCCAACCTAGTAAATAATGACGAAAATCGCACCCTTTCGATGCGGTAGTTGAAATCGGTGCGCGCAGCGAGATTTGACAGAATTCAATTTTCCTTACTTATTTAAAAACTTTTTTCTATATTTCAATAAAAAGTCCACAACTTTTTTGATAATCTGATAGAACACGATTTTCTCTACAGGACCACATGCTTTTGGCAAGTATACCTCCGAGCGTGCATAAATACTTTTGCAAAAATAAAATCCAGTTTCAAAGTAATTTTTCTTCAATCTAATGAGAAAATGGTGAAACTCAGTTGAAAAGCCATACACAAATCCTAGTCGAGCAAAAATTGCGCGTTGAAAGTGAAACACAATATTCTTTTGACTGCTATAGCTAGTCTATGGAAAAAGTGGAAAAGGTCCTGTCGTGAAAGGGTTACAAAATACTTACCTCTATGCCAAACGGTATACGATTATTTCCACAAAACTCGCTAGCGCTATACGGTAAGATTACGATGATGAGTGTCGAAATACCTCGTAATATAGTTTGCATACCAGATAATCGATAAATCTATTATTGATAGTCCTAAAATGATTCTCTAGAGCGAAAGTTCAATGTCACATTTGATGACTCAAAAGAAGACAAAATCATTGGTCCATAATTTACATGAGTGTCATCATGTAATCACATATTTCACGAACAGATCGATCATCTTATAAGAAATTCAGTCTAAAAAAAAACCAATATCGTCTGCAAATAACTGAATTTTGAATTAAGTGTTGTGAAATAAAGTGGTCGTTAGTCGATCCGATTAGATCAGCGAGAGAAAAAAACAGGTTCGGTGGAACCTTCACACACTGAAGTATCGAAACCGAAAACAAAACACTCATGAGTAGCAAATGAAATGACTATAACCAATAAAAAATAATTCGACTAAGAAAGAAACAATCGGCGCTAATTGAGTTATCTTTCGAGCAACGACAAATCGATGGCGCCAGCCACTGCATGGATGAGCACGTTCTTGCTTAATTACTAGGTTGAAAAGAAAGCTCTGGTGCACTTGTAAAAACCGGAAATTTATGCATAAATTCCAAACAACAATAATAATAACTATTTTTATAATAAAGGCCATCGTTTTCTACAGCTTTCTGCCATGCCACATGGATTAGCATAGTTGTATGAGAAAAGCTCGGTTGCCAGTTCGCGACCACATGACGACGGTTCATCTTCCAAAGCAACAATCAAATCTTCGTTGTCCTACTTTGCTGAACGCCCAGAACGAAACTTGTTTTTGGGGTCAGGATCTCCGGCATTGAGAAGTGTTGAAACCAGCGTTCAGCAGCAGATTTGCTTGTTGTGTCTTCCCCTTCAACTTCGCTAATTTCATAGACTGCGGCTCGCTGTGGAAGACTCTTTCTCCAATAATGACGCAAAAAAACATGAACTTGGATCGCATCGTTAGATATGGCGAAGGCTTGTAACAAAGTGAAAATAAAGACGAATAATATCTAGGCCTTCATGGGAAAAGTCCACATGAGAGACTGTAATATTCCCATTAAGTGCATGGGAATTATCTCGTGCTTATCAAAGTGCCCCAGTGCTTTCTTTCCAACCGTAAGAGTAACGATGCTAGATTAATTCTAATGTTTGCCAAATTTGTTTCCTATAAATCTGAAAATTTCATCCGAAAGATTTTTGTAAGCTTTTCAAAATTGATATGTCGCTCCTTGGCTTACATGCATTTCGGCGGTCTCGCCCGCCTCATCAGAGCCACACGCCCTCCTTCCCAGTCACCCCTACTAATAAATAAGGAGAAAGGAGACATAACGTGTTAGAATCACACATGGTGAAACGTCAAAGGCAACGATTATATATTTAATGGGAGCCGCAAGTCATCGACTGAAAATGGTTCACAAGACATTTCACGTTGTCTGGTCCTAACATGCTGTGTCTCCCCGATCCTACATTAGTAGGAATGAGTGGTGGGGCTTGTCGTTTGATGAGGCGCGCGAGACCACAGGGATGTAAATAAGCCACTGACATACCAAACCTCGAAAAGGTTTAAAACAGCTTCTCAGACTATGTCAAAGTTTCATAAAGAGTTTAGAAAAACTATTAACTGAAAGGCAATTCTGAACATTATCCAGGCCATTCAATTCAGTAAAACTTTTGTTAGTGTTACAGTTAATGATAGTAATACAGAGATAGAATTTGAGAGTGCTTACAGAATTATTGAAAGTAAAACGTATCAGGAAGTTTTCGTCCACATCACTAACTGGCTTCTTTCGTGACAGTTCAATGAGAGTCATGAAACTTCTATCTCAATAATCTCAGTCCGAAAATTTTAAACGAAGTTCTCTTCTGAATTCATTTGACATTTATGCAATATCAATGAATTTCCCACGTCAATTTGTTCGATAACCTCGTTTTTCTGGACTCAAACTCTGATAACTCTTAGGTGGTCAGTGTAGTACAACAGATTTCATGTTAAGTTTGAACAGCGGCGAAATTGGTTGCACTCATCGACATTCCATTCTCATTACGTCAGTTTTAACCGCTTGGATTTCGATCTCCTTCTTGCTTTCCACCATTTCCTCCTCATTATCTTCACTCGGAATTTTGTCATAAACTTAATGTAAAAAAACAACGGCTAAGAAACCATCGATATGTTCTTATTTAGACTATGATAGCAATGAGGAAAACTAAAACAACTTATGAAAGAAAGCGACTGCCTAAGTGATGTGCACTTTCCACGAATCGCTGTATCTAGCTTTCAAGACGTTGAAACTATTACACTATGGCACTTCTATGTTAGGGGTGACAAATTTTCCAGCTGTTCTCATTCGCTGCACATGAATTTTTCGTAGGAGTTTTGGTAATCATTAGAAAATTTAAATCTATGGCTACATCTCCGCATCGTTGATTTTTCAAAGCAGCCTTTTATAACACCATAGCATCCAGAATAAAATATTATATTTCACACTCACCTTTCGCCTTCATGTTTATCACGCGCGTGAAACGCTGAAAGCACGAAAAGCATTTCAGCTCGTAGAGAATTTTCCGTAATATCAGAATCTTCGTTTTTATCTCAAGTTTGTGTCAATGGAGTGAAAGTCTCCAATTGAACAATGATTTTTCAAAAACGATTAACCCCCCCCCCCCCCCCGCTCCATGAATTGTCCGCAAACAAAGTCATCGGAAAGGCTCATAGCTGAGTAAAATGTGAAGGGAAGTCACAGCAGAGACTTAAGTCTTAATAGTAAAGTAATAAAACGAATGTGATAAAGGGGAAGCACAGAGATGACTTGATAGTAAGGTAATCACCCGATCTACCGCGTAGCTCGATAGCGATCTACCACATTGTGCGTTAGAACGGCGGCAACTACCTTTATTTTACTGGAGGTTTTTAGACCGCGCCGACAGAAACTCTAAATAGAAACGCATGATCCGATACTACAGAAAAAAATTCTCTACACGCTGATGTGCTTTTCGTGCTTCCAGCAAATTACTCGTGGCAAAAATGAATGCCAAAGGAGAGTGAGAAACTAAATTTTATTCCGGATGCAACATCGCTATAAAAGGTTGTTTTGAAAAACCTGCAACGTAGAGTTGTAGCCAGAAATTTGAGCTTTCGAACAGTTTCCAGCTCTCCTATGAAAATGTCCTATACAGCGAATGAGATCGGCTTAAAAAATTTGTCTCCCTCTAACATATAAGTGCCACAACTTTTACGTACGTTTGCAGTTAAGTATTCATTTCTGGAGTTGTTGAGAGTAATCACTTTGTTGTGATGTTATGGTTTTTTTTTATGTATTTTGTGCAAAATAAGTACCACACTATAATATGGCGGTATAAAACTGTACTTAGAGATGAGCAAAAAGTCTTGTAAAATTTTCAGAAGTTTCGCTTTTATGCGCAAATTATCATCAAAACTACAATAACTATTCTTCACAATATAGATCTTCCATTTTCATGAGCAAATTAACAACAGAAACAAGACTGACTATTCATCAAAGTGTAGACCATCATTATCCACTACTTTTTGTCATTTTTTCCAAAATTTGGAGTACTATTCCGGCTCCTTTGAGTCAAAAACTCTTGACAAGCTTCACCAATCTCATCAAATCATTCAAATCGACGGCTAATCAAAGCGTTGCATTGATCCAAGGTGGCCATAATCGGATCAAGCAACGTCTGGATTGTAGGCAGTGTGCGAAAGATGAAAAATGATGGATCAACACAAACAAAGCTTATCATTTAATAGGCATTTTGGAGGTGAAATTAATGCACTAGAAAAATATACGCAAAACTATCCATAAATAACGACACAAAGATGTCAACAAATGAAACTTCAAAAATTTCTCAGAACTTTTTGCTCAACCTAATGTTGTATCATGATCATTGGAGAAAACACCTAAGTAGGGTGTTTTTTTTTTCAACTAATGCGGATTCCGGTACAATTCCCAAGTGATTGATATTCCATTCGTTACGATCATTCTTCTTTCCGCAAATTCCTGAGAGTCTTGACGGAGCGTTTCCGTTCACACGCACAACATGCTCACCTCGATGCTTGAGAATAAAAAGGAGGTTTAAACTAATCAGTAAACAATTAATAAGTAGATTTAGAGACTTGTTGCTTTATTGGGATGGTCTAGGTATAACGATTCGAAGAAAGCGCAAAAGAAGTCCTGCATACTCCTGAAAAACTTGTCGCTCGTCTTCTTATACCGAAAAATAGAATCTGTCAAACCCAAGTAGAAGATAATTTTTATTTCCCAGAGTATTAAAGTTACTGTTATTGTGCCAACAACATGGTATTCGCTGACTATCCATGTTTTGCGAAAATACACGAACTGCATGAAAAGAAAATCCTTTTCAATCGACAAATCTTCAGTGTATCTAAACATTTTGCTCTGGTCACACGATTTTCCCTAATTCATGAAGACAGGCACTTGAAGTATTCATATAAGATAGAAATACAGCCGATTCCTTAGAGACCAGAGATGACCACTATCATTCTAGCGCAACTTGAAAAGCAAAAAAAGTGGTATGGATAGAAACATGAACATGATGATAGCCTTGAGAAGAGATTTGAGCGTTTTCATACAGCAAGTAAGGAAGCAAACGACGTCAGTAAGTTGAAAAAGCTATTGAGATTGAGAACGCTTAGAGATTATTTGAAGTTGTTAGAAAAATACTAAATGGAAATAAAACTTTCTTAACAGCGCAAAATGTTTAGATTTTATGTCCCTTTCACACAGTATCAGTTAGTGTAAAATAATGGGAATATCTCAGTTACCCCTACCCCCTCAGCAATATATTTCGGACGAAAATGGTATAAATTGCACCCAACATTCATTCGTCGAAAACGCACGCTGTTTTAGCAAGACAATGCCAACTCTCACAAGGCAAAGAAGACTATTGAAAGGCGATATGGAGGAAGTCGAGGTCTTGCCGCACTCAGGCTACACTCCAGATGCTGCGCCGTCCGATTCGAGGTATTTTACGGTCAATGGAACATTTCCTGCGTGGGCGCCGAACCGAGACATTTGGGCAAGTTGAGAAGGCATGTCAGGAGTTTTTTGATTCAAAGTCCAAAGAATGGCGACTTCGGATAGATCCGGAAGCTCCAGATCGTTGGCAGAAAGTCGTGGATAATGATGGTCTCTATTTTGGATAATAATTATTGTTGTTTTCAATTGAATTTATGTCTGAACTTTAAATTTTCAACGGGTGTTAGGAAACTTTTTCCTGAACCTAATTATGAAAAAGGCGAAAAAACGAAACAGCCAGGGTGGATCAAGAAATCATGTCAACGATGTCTCATTATTCGTTATTTTGCACACTTCAAAGTCTTACATAAATAATTAAGGTTAGAGAAAAAGGTATTACAATAAACTTACTTAACATGTTTGCAAAGCGCATGAACTGAAAAGAAAAAAAAAAGGCTAGTGGAAGGAGCTTGAGAACAATTTATGAAGCGAGATCAACTTTAGATCTTGCAATCGTACCTTTTCGATTATTGTTTTATTTAATATCAAATCAATAAGGGTACTGAAGTTCTCTTCAATCATAAGGGGGCAAACGGAAAACCGACCTCATTCTCTCGACAGGAACTTTTCATAGGAATGTTATTAACCAATCGAAAGCTAAGACTTGGGGCTCCACATCGCCGATTTTCCAAAACACTCTTTTATAACGACGTAGCATCCGCCGTGCGCCTCCATTTCTATATGCGCATAATTCGCTGAGAGCGAAAAGCTATCAGCGTGTAGAGAATTTTTCGTAATATCAGAATCATGCATTATTATCTGAGGTTTCTGTCGATGCGGTGGACAAAATCTCCAATCGAATAACAATGATTCAGTCGCGATCTATCCCCCCTCTCTGCTTCGTGATTTAGCTGTAAAGCAAGGTCGCCAGAAATGTGAAACTCGATCGACTTTTCCTGAAAACGGATTACCACAGAATGATCACAACGTTGAAAGCTTTGAAACTTACGACATCGAATGTGTACTGATAATCCAAAAAAGAGCTCTATCCGTTGAGGTTCAAAGTACAGATCTTCTCTTACTCCTAGTGCGCTATCAAAAAAGTTTTTCCAAAAACACATATTTTTGAGTGCTTCAAGACTTGCGTTATCGACTGAGTACTAGTGTCTTTAGAAGGAGTTGTCCAGCGAAATATAAGCGATATAAAGAAGAAAAACACGTGGTTTTGTGAAATATATCGGATTTTATAGCGTCATAAAAGGGTGTTACGAAAAACCAGTGATGTGGGATGTAGACCAAAATCTTAGCCTTCGAAAGGTTACTAACACGTTTGTGAAAAGTTCCTGTCGAGCGAATGAGTTCGGTTTTTCATTTGTCCCTCTATAACTAAGAAGTATCGGTAGTGATTTAGTGAAGTCTAGTACATTATAATTTCATGAAGTACTGCTGACAAATTTAATAAAGAATGAAGACGATAAAGCCAAACACCACATTCATATGACTACTGCCGCAACGAATGGTGAATGTCCTTGGCGAACTTTGACGTGGTGGCGGTCTACGTGGGGTTTCTTGTTTACGTGCGGGTTCGCTGCATGGAACAACGCAACACACAAGAAACACGAGACAGCCAGACGAGGAATCATGGAACAGAAGCCAGCAGGTGACGAACAAGAGACAACATGAATATCTGAGTTCATAATATTGACTTTATAATGTCGTCAAACAACAACTGAACTTTACATGAAGTTTCTAGTATTTTTACTGCATTTCTCGCAGTGTTAAAATCGTTCATGTAATCCTAGGAGAATTGAGCGGCGAGCAAAAACACGGCCTCGGGCGGGAATCGATCGAAACCGCGTTTCATCCTATCCGGGGACGCTTGCTCTACCACTACACTACCGAGGCACATTTGCCCCACCACTCATTCTACAACATTTCTATGTTAGCTATCAGCCACCAACCTTTGACAGGTTTGGTCGGTTATGCGACTTCGCTTTATAATCCCAGTTGAGCTGACAGCCATTGTGATAACTAATATTTAAAATTTCTATTTTTACTGCATTTTTGCAGTGTTATAATCATACTAGTTCACCTGTATCACCTGTCGTCCCGTTGATCGTCGAGTGACTCGAGCGGGTACCAGCAACTCTTCCATTTTTCCCTATCGCGTGCAAGAGTAGCCCAGTGGGTCCTCCTTGCTCTAGGAATTCGCTGAGCATCATATCTTTCTTCCATCGCTTTCGTGAAGAAATCGGACCAACGGGTCAGTGGTCTTCCTTTAGAGCGCTTGACGTCCCGAGGAATCCAGTCGGTAACGGCTCTCGTCCATCGGTTGTCGTTGAAGCGCATCACGTGTCCGGCCCACCTTATTTTCGATATCCTGGCGTGTAGAACGGCGTCTCTGATTTTCGATCGTTGACGTAGGTCGGAAGTTCGGATCCTTTGTCTCATTTGCGAAATACGAGATACTCCTAGCATCGACCTTTCGACTGCGCGTTCGATAACGGCAAGTTATCATACTAGTTATCACCTAAAAATCCTAGGAATGTAAGCCATGTTGTCCATTGATGCGACGTTTCAGTTAAATAGATACCACAGTTGCAGGAATAGTTGTGCGGCGATGGTTACCAGTACACAGCATCGTAGATGATAATAATAGATAGTTGACATTGTTCCTCAACAAAATATTCCACCCTGATTGAATCATTTATTTCGCAAAAATCACGAAAACATTTCACATCTACGTAAATAAATTTGCTCGCTTCCGTTATTATTGGCTGCTGAAACAGCCTGATATTTCAGACAAAAACAGGTTCATAAGAACTATTACACCGTCCTTGTTAAAACCATGTTGCAAACCTCCTGCAACAAATCTTCAGCTGATTTCTACACAGCTGACGGCTTGGTGCCCATCGGTTATGATGGTTGGAAAATGTCTTTCCACTTCGTGACACTGGAAGCTTCAAAACTGGAAATATTCAGCGGGAGAAGAGAATTAGCATGAAATTCCAATCATAGTGAGGCGGCAAATAGTTAGTTTGTTGCTCATCGACAATCGTTCTTCACTACTTTAACTTCAATCGTTTTGCCGACATTACTTTGCTTCCAGTCACATTATTTTATGTTGACTCCACAACTGGTGCAATTTGTGATTCACTCCACTAATTTGACGTGCTGTGGCATCAACGTTGTCACCAATGAAAACACTCAGCACAAGAGGTCAGACAACGGGCGATTGCACGCAGTCAGGACATAGACTGATATTTAAATAAAGTAAGAATCCAATTTTTCATCTCTCCCATTTGAATGTGATTTTGCTCATCAAGAAAAACTGCAGGAAAATCAAATAATTCTATTGAAAAAATTTGTATGCATTCTCTATTGCTACATTTATGTCACGTCAAGGAACACCGAACGAAAGACGGCAGATTCAAAAGAAAAGAGAATGACCAGTAATTTCCAGGCAGTGTGGGAAAGCTCTAGAGAAACTCCTGGGAATTTCGTTCTTCTAAAAAAGAGCAGCTTTCTAAAGACTAACTCTTTCTTTAGTACACTCTGGGACATTGAGTGCTTTTTACTTGCATACAAGTGCACTAAATTGACTCAACTTGCGCTTTTTTCGCTTCCTTTCACGTCGTTGCATCAAACTTCGTTACTGAGAGCAGAACTTGTCAAACTTTTCATATCTACTGGATCGACAACTTCTTACCAAACTTGTCTAAAGATCATAACAGAACCGAAGTGAGACATTGGCAGACCACTACTAGCATTTTCTAGGATGGATATGAATTTATTCATCTCTAAGGATGCTTAATGAAATGAAGTGCACGGCACAATTCTCAAAAGCTAACTAACTCCGAAGACTTCATTTTTAGTTCTTTATGATTCGAAGACTACTCACGACTTTATGTGGCAACGTTAAATTTATCAGCATGTAATCAGAAACATGAAAAAGATATGTTACTTCAACCAGTACGTATAGATGAGCTATTATTAAATCACTTTCTCACACTTTCGCCAATCAATTTGGATTCAATAGGAATCTATGGTACTGCGATCAGGGTTTCTTGTTCATAAAATGCCAACTGAATAGCAGCAACTACAGGATTCCAGTGGGTTTAAGAGAAGAATTTTCAGCAAAAAAATCAAAAATAGATGTCGTTTGAGTCTGATAGAAATTGTGTCAGTAGATGCATTAAAATTCGTTGACAATGATGAGCAGTCTATGTCGTCAAGATAAATAAACTACCATTATTCGAAAGGCCACACTTTCGCCTCTTTGAATCTAAATAAGGAGTGGTAGGAGCTAAATTGATATAATTGAATCATAGAGACATTCAAATTCAAATTTATTAGTTAACCTATCCATTTCAAATAACAAATTACATTCGTTTTCAGTACAGTTCATTTCTCCATAATTTGAGTGAAGGAAGGAACAAACGTCGAAGCTTATAACAGTGATTGCACTCCAATGTTCCAAAGTTTTATCACAAATGATGTGGTAAGTGGGGTGACGCAGTAGTAAGATACTCTTAAAAGTAAAACAACGGTGATTTGGCTTCTTGGAACCCTAAAAAAGTATCAACTACAACGAAAAAAGCATTCACTTTCAAACAATCTCTCAGACTTCAATTAGCGAGAGTGTGAAATTTCAAGTCTCGATAAATCTTTTTCCTTTTTAATTTATCCGTGTATTAAGGCAGTTTTTTCCCTTTGAGACAAGTCTGGTACCAATTTCTACATAAGAGACGTAAGGAAAGCCTGCTGTGCCTGAGTCCGCTGATCGAACTAAAAGGCCATATGTATGTTGCAACATCTCTCATCACTGCGCTACACTCATATGCTCAGTAAAGTGAAAAACATCGAAAGACAAGCTGTACCTACGAAAAGGTTAAAAAGTTGAAAGCTTCAAACCCTGCACGACTATTTCAGCTAGGGCTAGTTTGCAATTTTCCAACTACAAAAATCAGTCCTTGTTACACATAGAATATATTTTGTGCTGACTAAATATATGGGTTAAAATCCAAATGAGAACTCAAATGAGAATGAAATGAGAATGCACTTTCTTATCACAAGCAAAAGTGATGAAGACGCACTGCAGCACAGGTGGTCATTGCTAGACCCCAAGTCTTATGCTCACCAAGCCTTCCATTCTTTCGAGGACGACGAATTGGGAACAGACTTTTCTGGAATGATAGCACAACTGACTTGATAAATCACCCATCAATCAGCAAAGCCACTCTGAATGTTTCATTTTGAATGGAAAACGAATATGGAGAATCTTTTCCAGATTTTTCCAATATGGTCTAGTAACAGAGAAATATAAACAAAATAGCGCGATACCAAAATATTTTTAAAATGCTTTCAAAGCTATAAGAGTGAGGAATCGGATGCAAACAAAAAATGAGTAAAAGGGAAGATTATGAAAGTTTAGACAGAAAAAAAGCACTACAGATAAAATTGAGCCTCACCGGGCATAATTCTTAAGCCCCAAAATTTTATAGCAAATTTTTCGAGAAAAAGTCACTATCACCAATTTGAGAGATTTCAACATATGTAGATATATGGATGGATAAATAGACGAATGAGTGAAGTCTAGCTGGTCCTCATGTATTTTAAGCCGAATTATGGTCAAAAGAAGAAGCGAAGTGCAAAAAAAGTTGCGGATTTCGCGATCACAGTTGATTTACCATATTGCCAAAACACATCCGAACACGCCTCAAGTCAAGATTTCGAGCATTTTTAGCGAAGGTCTCACACCGCACCCCATCCAGCTGACAGCCGGGTGACGTTGGCTGTCACGAGATTCAACTTTGCGCCGGTGTTAGAGAATGACGTAAGTGCTCGCGCCGAAGCCTAAGCCAAGTTTAAGCTTAAACCTAGGCCTAAGCTCAAAGCCTGAAGCCTAAGCCTATACCTTAACTTAAGCCGAAGCCTAAAACCGAAATAAAGACCTAAGCCTGAGCCTTACCCTAAGCTATATGCAAAATAAGAATGCAAGAAAGTGCAAAAATAGTTGCGGATTTTGCAACATGTGCCGATTTGTCAATTTGGCCAAAATGGTCAACTATAAAAATACGAAAAGTGGGAATTATGAGGATATTCATCCACGCTAGAGTCCCCCCACCCCCCACTCTTAAGCCTCTTAAGCTCCCAATTCTACCATCTTCGTCGATGGAGGATTCAATAAAACGAAAAGAACGAAAAGTGCTGAAATCAGCATGATTTGCCACCGAATATAGAGTGGTTAGCGCAAAATGCTTAGAAAAGACGTTGCACCGGAACTAGGCTATGCATGGATTACACGTCAGGGTACAGCTTGTTGAAAGATTGTTAGCAGCTTCTATAAAGTCCAACAACTTCCTAAATACGTGTATAATGCTTCGGCTATATAAGATCGTCTTCACAAATCTTCGCCGAGCCATTAATCAAAGGGAGATTTGTCACCAAGAGGTTGAATTGTGAGCTAGGATGACAGCAAATCATGCACATTAACTCGTAGTTGGATTTTCGCATACTTGAATCAAACCTGCCAAAAACAATGAAGAACGGAGAACGAAGCTCAATCCGTTAAAATTTTGATCTTAGCCAACCTTACAGTGAGAAGAAAGCACTCACAACAGGTAATTTTTTTTTATTTGTTCGTACTTGCATCGATTAACAACGCCCTGTGCTCGACAAGCCCTAGAAGTCTTGAAAACTCAGTCTGAGGCATCCCACAATTTGCTTTTCATTAACCTCGTCATCGGTCATAACTCAATGTTTTGGTGATGAGCAGAAACGAGATTGTTATGATGTTATCACCATCAATGACATATCGGTGAACTTATTCTTCGCCAGAGCCTGGAAAGGTCAGGCTGATTGCAATCTGCTCGGCCAAACACTTCCATAATCTTAGAGGAGAGAACACATTCGGTTTCAAGTGCAGAAGATAGAGCTTGTTCTTCTTCAAAAAAAAAAACTCGCCACTTTGCTCTACGTAAATTAAACACTCGTAGATGAAAACCGTGGGGCGGGGGGAGCAGAGGGGAATCGGATAATGCAGTGGTTTTCTGCTCGGGAAAACTGATGAGCAAGGCGTTGGCTCGATGCACCTCCCCAACACTACTACAATCAATCAGCGAACTCCTTAGGGAATGTCATAGCTCGACTATCTTCGCGGTTGCCAAGAGAATAGTCTCGAGCAGTATTCTACGGAGATAAAATCATCAAGCAGCAGCCAAAGCAACACGTGAAATATCATTGTGGAAGATGAATACTAGGAACGAATTGAACACCAAAATGCTGGGATCCGCACAGTGAATTGTGATAGAGCGTCGTGTAGAGTACTGATCAGAATCAATGGAGACTAACCGTACAGATTTCATGTGGTGAGTAATGTACCTCATTAAGCCCAATCACAAGTTTTCCTCGCTACGGCTCACTTATTGAATTATTGGAATTTGTCCAGAAAACTTCGAAAGTTTCACACGTTATAGTTTCAGCATCGCGTGCAGATGACTACTTCAATCTTAAATCGCCGTTATGTCTCTATTTATTATACGACACTTTGTCATTACTGTCTAGTTCTCCGACAAACAGTGTACTCAACCAAAAATTATAAAGACTTGAAGAAGAAAACTGCGATAGAATTTAGTCGCACATTATTATCAAAAATGATAGTAGACACCATCTCGGCAATTTAATATAGCCGATATAACGGATTGCTTCACAAAGAAATTTCGAAATCTGCTTGGATATTCAAAAACCATTCTATAAGCGACTTATTGTTTTATGTGCTATAGAGCATTCTACATATCATTAATAGATAATATATCGACATATATATATATATATATATATATATATATATAACATATAGAAGAAGGAGAATATTGTTGGTCTCAAGATTGCAACACAGCAAGCATGATTATCGTCTTCATAAATAAGCGCACGAATCACACTACAGAGCCCATCTGATGATTACTTTGTTGGTAGAGGGTAAGCTTATGTTGGAGCTCTAAGACAATCTGAAGCGCCGTTCTGGAATAGCTACCAGGATGTGACTATAACAGATTTTTTATTAGATCAAAATATGCCGCCTTACGATTAGGTGGCTCTTCTAAGACAAGCAGTGCAGCCTGGTATTGCATATTCTCCGGATTGGGCTTCTAGACAAAGATGATAAGGTCATTTTCGGCTTCGCTAGACCCATTAGGAAATAAACTCTATATTTTTGTATGCAACTGTCCAAATTCAGATAAATCAAAATCGTCAAGGTAGTGAACCAACGAGGAACACCCAAGTGATCAAAAGCAAATTGTGAAAAATATTCTGTAGCCGACGATACGACCAAAAAAATGGTAGAACAAATTCAAAAAAGTTGGTTACATGGGGGAATAAGGTTGCCAAATAAGAGCAGCTTTTTCGTCATCTATACATGAAGTGGAAACGCTGGATTTTCCGCTCAATACTTGTTGAAAAAAAAAACCTGCTATTGAAGCAGACTAGAATAGCAACAATGAAATTTTAGTGCATATGACAGTTGAACTCATACTTCTCGTCATCTAAAAACTGTAAAAAAAATCAGTAAAAAGAAAACTGAACATGAAGTAGTAAGTAAAAATTGCTTTATTTTTCGATTTGGCGAAAATGCATGCACATGAGCTTACGATGAGACGAAGTAAAAAGTTTACTTAGCGGTGTTCTCCATCATAAACCGTGATGTTGTAGTTTTCATTTGGAATGTAAGCGATAGTTCCGTATCCGTATTCTAATAAATACATAAAGCAAAATAGTTTTTGCGGTGCCATATTTCCCCACTACGCTTTCACTTTTTCTTTCTATTCCTCCTTATCGCTATGGTGACGGTGATGTCGAAAACTGGACTAAAAGTTCACGTAATAAATGACGGACTTTTGAGTGGTACATAGAGAATTGATTATAGCAGTGACAGTTCAGCCAAAAATCAGTGACATGCATGAATTTTTGAAGCATCATATTGACAAATCGGATTCAGTGACACCTCCACCGTAACAACAATCATAACGATAATGGAAACTTTAATGCGTAACGTTAGCCTTTTTTCCCTCTTTTGATCAACAAGAAGTGATCCAGGGATGAACCGTAACAAAGATAATATGAGCTTACAAAGGAAGACTTTATTACTTTTTTAATCCGTGCAAGTTCGCACGTAATAAGGAATCTCATCAGTTTTTTATACCCGCAACCCAGCTACATATGCGCCGCCTGCACCAATATCAAAATTTTTATCCATTACTCTTTCTGATGATATATTTCAAAGTGCTAGGCATGTATTTTGGGCTTCCAGCCTCATCAGTAGCACGGTGTCTTTCGGTTCAGTCAGTTCCCCGGGGACATACTCTACATACACGAAGTGATGCCGAACTTTTCACACTCGACTTACGATCAAAGGATCACCGTGGCGTTCTTTCAGAGTGATTGACTGTCAATTTCATGGCTTACGGCTGTCACAGAGCATAATGTAACAGTCCTTTAATAGACTACTTCAAGACCTCGCTCATAATTAATATCATCTGATAACGTATTTTGAGCCTTTCATGAGGCCGAAGCACGTGTTTAGCCCTCTATAAGTACCATAACAGACCTCGCGAAATATGTCATCAGATTAAATATTGTTCTGAGCGAGGTTTCAAAATAGTCCACTGAAAGGAACCATTACTCTTTTATTGAATCAACAGCACTTATCGCTCATATGGAAGGACAATGGACTGAATGCGAATAACGTGTGATCATATAATCATTCTGACTAGAGATTCAGTGGGTTTGCGATGTGTCGTAGTTGCGGTGACAAGAAAAGGGGACAATGCAGGGATGCCTCTAAACAAATCGTATTCAAACTTCGGAAGCGAACAACAGTTAACATTACTACAATCAGTACAAGAAGGAGTAGAATTTGGGACCGCAGAGGAATAGTGTTGAGCTATCAACACCTCTGCAGAGCTTACAGTCTGCTGCTCAGCATTTGCACGCCACAGTTGACAGTAAGAGCTTATCCAGTAAGCGCTCGACTCATTTGATAATTGATTGAACTGTAGATGAAACATCTGATAAGCGGTGATGGAGAACAGTGAGAAAAGAACTTCAAATTAAATAAACACTGCTTTTCCTTGATATTTCTCATTTCTGGATAGCTAACTAGAATCAAACATATGAGATCTTGTAGATCTCATAAGCTGTACTCTTTCTGATCTCATAAGATCTCATTACACGTACACTAATAAAAGACTAGTCAGAAGTCAGGATATAATTGGAGACGCTCGAGAAAAAAATTAGTAAAAAGTATCAGAAAGAGTACCTTTTCAGAAATCAGTAAACCATAGAAAAAGATGACAGGGTGCAAAAGTCCTTGGAGAAATGTCTTTTGCTTAATTTGTGAAATTCAAATGATAAGAAACGATAGTGCACCGCTAATGAATCTTTAGTATCGTCGAGAATGAAGCGAAAGTTCATGAAACGTACAGAGTTCGCTTTACAATTCATTGTTCTACAATGTAAACATGAACAGAAAGCAAAGCGAAGATTGATCGAAACAGCCAGACGCGAGCAAATTCTCACTGATAGAAACCAATTGGTAAGCGATTCACTGGGAAATTCTCAAAGAATAGAAGGAATCGCTAACAGGGTAACGACTGAAGATGTCGATGAACAAGAAATACGGCTTGAGTGAAAGTGACGCGCTTTGTTTCACGTTCAAAAACGACTCACAACTTTAATATTATTAGAATAGATTTATGTAACAATACCTTTCAGCCGACTTTTTCGAGATCTTGTTCAAAAATTCAATATAGGCTGATAGAATGTAATAGCATAATCTCCAAAAGTCAAGTGAAAGGTATTGTTACATATTTCCACGCAATAATCGTACGCCACGCAATTGACAATCAATCACTGAAAGGACGCATATCAAGCGATCATTTCACTTGACCTACACTGATAGATCTTCGGCGACGATGCTATTAGGTGTACAAATATGACTCCGCTGTTTTATTCTTTTCTGCTATAATAATATTAAAAATAAAGATATGCAGATTCTCTTTTGTTTTCGTTTGAAAGTGCGTTGAAAACGCCATTTATCTATACGTCTTTATATACAAAATATTCTAGGTGGTGATTCTCATAGGACTTTGAAGATAACGACTTTTGTACCCAAAAAACGCCATTTGCGGGAAGCTTTACTTTGCAGACTCAACTGAAGAAAACTGCCAACGACAAAGAGGAAGACTTTTTTGCATCGCATAGTGACCGTAGAAGAAAAGTGGATTTATTTTAACAATCCAAAGCAGTTCTATCGTTAACCCTTGAGGGACGGCTATAGAAATCGATATGCGCAGAGTGTTGAGCGATTTTCGTCATTTGATTAAGGATTTTTTTCTTTTGACATAAGTTTTGAGAACTCTTGAAGTACTTAGATGCTCATATGCTCTTGATTTACTTATACGTGTCTTCTGTAGATAAAAACGCTGGTTTACTACGCAATCACAGTGAATTTGACATTCAGTCGATTCTATTGCATTGTAGAAAGAAGATCACGTAGAAAATGTTTAGTTTTGCTCTTTCCTAGTTTTTTACAAGACCGAAGAACCATTATACTAAATGAAAATTGGAGAACTATCAAGCTAGCTATAAGGAGCTAGTAACTTATCAAAATCATTATGCATGCTGTCTTCGATTTCTGTTTATCGAAAATTCTCACTATAACTAAATTTATATCAATCATTCATTTATTTTCAATTATTCAGAGCTGAAGTATGTGAGGAATAGTTGAGACTTATGGATAGTGGAAAAATTCTGAGCGGGAAGAGACAACGGATTTGAATAAAAGGCTTAGAACATCGGCTCTACGCAAACTTTCAATCAGAAATATGTGTCTCCAGAAAAGCATTCTCAGTACTTTTCTACTATCCGTACCCATATTCAAAAAGAAAGGATTTTTTATTTCTTCTATCAGGTTTTACCAATTATTCGACAGCTTGATTATCAAGAATCTGAAAGGTGTGCTTTATTTTTCAAATGGCTTTTATTATCATATTGTGAAAGTGATGTAAAATTTTAGTACATTTCCTTTAGCCAAGCGTCACTTCGACCCCTTGTAAAAAGCTCGTTTTGCTCCTGTTTTTGACGATAGAGTAATCATTCGATAGTTTAAGTCAAAACAGTTTGAATAGTCTATCTCCTCTACAGAAATACCTTCTTATTCCGCTGAGTGAGCAAAAATAGAATTTTGTTTCTCATTTTAGATTTCTCGCTGACCAAAGCTTTTCCTTTGGAGTTTTAGTAGTTAATCGAATAGATCAAATCTTGAGTATTCCATTGATATAGTTAGCTTTGAAAAAAGACCACGCAATACGCTGTAACAGTCCAAAGAAGATTGGGTTTCGCAAAACCGAATCCATTATGATCCGCTCCTCACTTTGATGCCTTGGAAAAAACGCGTTTTGAAGGTCGTTATGGATGTTCAAAAACCATTTGATATTTTAGATCATAGGAATTTTATCAACGCATTTCCTCTCCGAAAAAACCTTGTAATTGCGCTTAAAGAGCAAAAATGATATTTTTCTTCTCATTAAAAGATCTCCAGTGACCACAGCTTTCTCTTTGGAGTTTCAACAATTAATCGATAGATTAGATCTTAAGGACTCCAATGATCTATTTAACTTCGAATATCGACCTCATATCACGCTGTAACACCCAAAACAAGACTGGGTTTCGCAAAAGTGGAAAAAAAGCATTGAGTGCGAATTCCAATTTTCTCTTGGTTGTTATGAAGCACTAAGAATTCCGTTGAAGAAATCAAAAATATTACTGGAATTCTTAAGATCTGATCTAGCGTTTGAATATGATCAGCGAGAAATCTTTGAATGGCGGACAAATTATTATTTTGCTCTTTCAACGCGATCACAACGCCTTTTTGAAGTAAAACATACCATTCAGTTCCTTTTGATTTGAGCTATCGATTGATTATTTGAACAATAAAAACGATTAAGAGATACGTTCTTCTCAATGGGTCAAAGTGAAGAGAGGATAGTTCAAGTGATCCATTTTTTGCAAAACCAAATCTTCTTTATGCCGTAACAGCGTAATACCAGGTCCATCATGAAAACCAAATAGATTGTTGGAATTCTTATGATTTGGTCTATTGATTGGCTGATGAAACTCCGAAGAAAATGCTTCGGTCAGCGAGAAACCTTTCAATGAGAAAAATAATTTTTTTTTGTTCTCTCAGAGAAATAAGGAGGCTTTTTTGAAAATGAGATACACCATTTAAATTGTTTTGACTTGTGTTATATGATTATTTGAGCATCAAAAAAGACTAAGAGATAGTTTTTTTACAAGGGTCGAAGTGGCGCTTCGCTAGAGGAAATGATCCAAGATTTTCTTTCGCACTCAAACATCTTTCGCTGGACGGAGGCTTTCATTTAGACTTTCAATAACTATGCGATAGCACAAATCAGGACGATCTCAAAAATAAGCTTAGTTTTTGAGAAAGACGTTTTAGCGCGTTGTTAGAGCTAAAAAGTATTTTTGAGTTTCACACTTGGCGCCGTGCCGGTGGAGCAGCGCAAATTACAAGTGGCGTGCGGTGCGCGCCGAGTATAAAACCAAATTTTTTTTTAGCTGTAACGATGCACTAAGAAGTTTTCCTCGAAATTAAGCATATTATTGGAATTGTCAAGATTGCCGCTATCGTATGCGCGAAAAATACTCAGATGTGCAATACAGTTTTATTCCTGCTGCTACAGCTTGCAGACTATTTTCACCTTGGAAATCATCGAAATTTGAGCAATGGACTGGTTATTGAACGGCCACGGCTTGATGCCAATGGTGCAATATACATGCACATACCGGTGGAAGGCATAAGCGCCGCAAGTGAAATTCAATCTCAATTTCACTGTTGCAGAGTTTTCTTGTAAAATAAATATACCATAGAATTTGCAATTGTACTATCGAATAACTGCTGAAATTTTTGAGGAAAGGACCTAAATTTGAATTTTTCTTTGCTTATCGAGAGACCCTTGGTTGTGAAATAACATTTTCTTTTCACTTTTACAGCGTAATACAAAGACCTATGAAAAAATCAAAAACCCTTTCAAATTTTCAAGATTTAACTCATCGAACAACTGCTAAAATTCCTAGAAAGAGCGAAAAATACGTTTTTTAATATGGGTGCCGGTAGGGAATTACCGTACTATGCGCACTGATGAACGCAAACTTTTCCTTCACCTACTCGAGGTACACATCAGAATACCTCCACTAAACCCTGCACAGAGATGTTTCGTTGCAAAAGATATGTTTGCAAGCTACGATTCCGCAAGACAGGCGATAAAAATGCACAATAGGGGTTAAAAGTTTGTTTTTTTTTTACAAGGACGTGTTATTACCGTTGAAAAGTGAAGGATTTCATCACAAGTAGTTACTCTCGATATTAAAAATTTCTTTAAAAGGTTCATTCGTGATATTCCATTCTTTATGTAACGAAAAGAGTCCTTTGAGGTACAAACTTTATCCATGGTTACCAACAAACCACCCATGAGGTCTAACCAGCGCGTAACAATTTAGGCGTGAAAATTGATCTTCCCTTCGTTCTTACCGCGTTCTTTGATAGCCTTTAAGAAAACCATTTATTTCGTCAAAAATCCAGAGATTTAGGCTCTCTCATGACTTGTAAGACTATAATGAAATGCCATATCGAAGCTCCAGCCGAGCAAATGAAGCAAACTGAGTGAGAAACATTGCTTTACTTTCGCTGTTACGACGCAGTAAAAAGCCTTCTTCAAAACAGATAAGTTGTTGGAATTGCAGAGATTTGAGCTTTCGAATGGTTACCAAGTGTCTGAGAGAGAAGTTTTGTCCAACGAGAAAGGCCTTAAAACAATCGTATACCTCATCTGGTTCACGTCGTCTCTTGGGGCTTAATGATGGAAATCATATTTGAATAAACTTTAGTGTAGAATTCCTCTTGTATTGATCGATCACTTGAACCGTAAAAAACGTCGGAGTCTTATTTGTACATCTAATAATAAAATTTGTAGGGCAGTGACCAGTCAAATCTCATGTGCGACTGACGAGGCATGCGAGAAATCAAAAACGTACATTTAGCGCTCGAAGTGCCACGTTAGAGATTTCATGAAAGGCTTAGAACATTCTGTCAGAACAGACTTAATTCCAGAAAATATTTTATCGAAAACAATTTTAGTTCCCCAATTCCAATAGAATGAAGAAATCATCAAGAGAATAATGAAAAGCTAATCGAGTTTTGAGGAGAAGTAAAACTGAGAAACAAAACATCGATTAGGTGGAAGGGTCATAGCATACTTCTCTATGTATGGAATTGGGTTCCCTCAAGAGGACTGGCTAAGACGAAGTGTACTCCCCAACTGACGAGGCTGTCGAGGCCGAAACACGTGTACTGAACTCTATAAGTTGCTCATGACAGACCTCATGCATGGCTCAAAAAATGACTGCCAGGCAAATAGAAAAGATATCATTAGGGTTCAGTTGGTAGGATGGATCATAGTGTGCTTCATGATTTGAGAATTTTATTCAAGATGAAATTACTAGAAGAATGTCCTCCAGTAATTCATTACTACCAAGGGACGAAAACTTCAGATTAAATCGCAAAATTATGAGACGAAAGGGGAACGTCGATCAAATCTACTGATAACGACGACCTTTCTGTTGTTGTTGTTGTTGTTGTTGTGATGTTGCACGTCGCAGCCCCACCCACCCATCCCCCTACCTCAATCGTAAACAACAGCAAACAGCGCCACTGCCTTGATCGAAATTCGGCGGCGACAACGAGCCATGTTGGTCAGTGGACGAGTTTCCATGGAACACAACTACTGCACAACAGAGATCATTTTTTATCGTGGACGAGTTCTCGTCACCACCTCAAGAGTGGTCATAGGTGGACGAGTTTTCGTCCTCGAAAACAGCACTGCACCAGAAGGTATCAATATCAGTATGAGTGGACGAGTTTTCGCTAACTTACGCGATCACCGATCAATACGTATTTATAACATATGTTTCGTGTTTTTGATGCTTCAGTCCGGCTAGACGTCTATGATTAAATTCATGAATAATGTAAAATAATGGTATTTGTTTCAAAACCGAGTTTTACCCGACCTCAATGCGAATAATCAGTATCGACTTTTATTATGCCTTGTAATCATTTTTTGAGCCACGCATGTCAGCCAAGAACAATCGAGTGTACAACACTCTGCGTTCGGTGATAATTTCAATGGACATGAAGTGTAAAACGTTCGTCGTTGCTAACTCTTAGTGTGGGGACTGGAGCACCCACACAGGATTGCAAAAGACGAGGATGGGTAACTGCCCGAATGACGAGATCGCAAGATAGAAACACCTGTATCGGGCTCTATAAGTCAGCCCTCTTTGATAGACCACTGATGTGCATGGCTCAAAAAATGATTACCAGGCATATTGAAAATTAAGGTGTGGTCATGGCTTACACGATGTTGCTGGATAGGCTATCTACTTGGCTAGCGTCTAGACGTCTTGCGGCTTCTTTGGAGTGATGTGTATCTTATGTTTGTGGGAGGCTTATCAATGAAGAAAATATTAGGTCTCTGCATGAGCTTTGGTGCTGGAGCGATAAACACCAAAGTTATCGAGCAGAAATAAATAAAACTGCATGATTTTAGTATTGTTCAACTGGGCATTTTCTTGTGAACGTTTTGATATGCCACTTGCCTACACATGCTCGAAGATCGAGCTGTCTTAGGAACAAATTCGCTTGCTACTCATGTACGAATGGCGCGTAGAGGAAAGTGCTAGTGTGAAGTGGCGCACAAGATTAATGGAGCTTCAGGCGATGATACGGTTGCGGAAAAGAGGACTAGGAAGTTATTCGCAAACTTCAAAGCTGAAGAGAACCGTCTGAAGGCCGTCAGTCGCGCTCGGGCCCTCCTCTCAGGGAGGCTCCGTTAATCTTGCGTGCCGCCCGCCTCGCTAGCATTTTCCCCTACGCGCCATTCGTGCATGAGCAGCGAAAACATTTCTTTTCAATACGGCTACATCCTGAAGCAAGTTTAGGCAAATTGTATATCGAAATGTTCGCAAGAAAATGCACAGTTGAAACGATACCAAAATCATGCAATTTCAGTCACTTCTGGTTAATAAATTTGAAAAAAGAAATAAAAATTCAAATTATCTATTGCTCCGGTGATAGAACTTATGGAACGACCTCGTATATCACACTCTGAATTCATGTGATTCGCTTAGTGTGTAAAGAAACGATATCGTCAAAAACGCCGCATGAGCGTTGTCTTTTTTTTTTCTTCTCGATGACGATGACGAGAATCACACGTTCAATTGCATCTCAATCGATGTACCGTATGCTTCCTTTGTTTACAGTATAGCGGAATTCAGTGAAATTGTACTTAGAGTTCTAGCCCGCTAGCCCGAGTGAAGACACGAACGATCGAATCATAGAAGGGGGGCAGTGACGTAGTCAACAACAGCTTCGCAACCGATTTTTTTCGAATCACTATGTACCTGAGTCGGATATGTGATACTGAAGAAATGTGGGTCGACAAACGGAATTCTTCGCTTATTTTTTTTCCAAACCGGATTACAATAAACACATGTTTGAGGCAAGTGGAAAAGTTAAATGGAAAAAGTGATGAGGCAGTCATTTTCTATATTCCTAAGAGAATTGAGCGGTGAGCAAAAACATACATCAAACATCTTAACAGTGCGAAATGCATTAAAATATTATCAATTTCGAGTGTTAGCAAACATTTTCCCCAAAATTCTCAAACGAAACCTTAGCCATCAAATTTTCGAGGAAAAAGACAGTGCCAACCTCGTGCAAGTTTTCAATATAAAAAAGGACAGTTCGTGAGAAATTTCACATTTCTTCAGTCATGCCGAAGTTCAGTGATAGTTGGACTTTCAATCTATGAGGCAATGCCTCAGCGGCTCAACCCTGCTGTACTCGACTAAAAAGCACGTATGAGTCAATGAACAAGAGAATCCCCGGACAGAAATGTAATGAATAGGAAGGTGGACTGCCTAAGTCCTTCATATCTACTTTTACGTAACTCAAAGTTAATTAGACGATTTCCAAAACAGTCAACTTCTTAGACTATTGTTGTGGAGAAAACTCCATTGTCGAAGACATCACAGAGGAAGATCACTGACTTATTCAGCATCGTCATGCTAGTGTTATGACAGCCGAGATTTCGAAACTTACCCAAGAAGCTTTTGCATGCGGTATCTCTCAGATTTGGTTTTTACCTGTTCTTCATTTGATTCGTCTCACAGTTTTCCTTTCACTATACGGATCTCAGTTGTTCTAACACCCAACTCGTTCATTGTCTTTTTTAACCTCGTCGAAAACTGATCGAGCACGTTTCCTTGCAGTATCGAGGATAGCCTGGATGTGGCTTTCCGTAAGGCGTTCGTTGTTGACTATCAGAGAGTCTTGAAAGGTGAGAATCAGCCCCGCGCCATGATAAGCATCACAACCACTTGGCCACGGCCCTCCCCGAATCTGATCTGCATTTTCTAAATTCGCTGTCGTTTCCGTGGCAATCCCAAGAATACCTCATCTTACCACAGACACGACTCGTTATCACAGATTTACTGTGCGGATCCAGCATTTCTTGCTTTCGATTCGTCTTCCAGCATTCATCGCTCCAAGGGCCCTACAATATTTAGCGTTTTGTTTCGACTGCTGCTTGAAGATTTTGCCTTCCTCACGAATGTTGCAGAACACTTGGGGACGATTGTCCTTACAATTGTGGAAGCAGTCGGCTTGGGGCGTTAGGCGTTCGTTCACTGATTGCAAGAGAGTGATGGGGTGCTTCGAACTTCAAAATCAAAAAATCAAACGAAAACCAACTGATTTTGTTACTTTTCAGAAAGTATAATATCGAATGAATATTTCATTTCTGACATTTTATTATGCAGCAAATGTATTAGCCAACATAAGGCACAAATGTAGTACATTGTATTATTTGAAAACAGTTTGAATGAGGAAGCACAACACTTTGAGAAAATGTAGCAATAAATAGACGTAAAATTAGTTCTCTAAGTATAAGTATAAACTCTAAGTGAGATGCTTGAAAACGGATGAGTACGGATCCTCTTAAGAAGCTATGTGTAATAAAAAAAAAAACACGTACGTAAGACACTGTAATCACATTCTTTGGCAAGAGCTATAGCACGTTAGGTGAATAAGAAAGATTATTGAAAGAAAAGTATGCCTTATGTATACTAAAAGGCACTGGAACATTCGAGCAAACATGAAAATTATGCGTAAATACTGCATCATTATAATACATACAAAGAACATCTTAGAATTATCACAGATATTAATATTAATTGAATTAGAGAGTTTAGAGCCTCTCAAATCTCAGACTGATAAGAAACCGTAATAGTCCTATAGAGACTCGTCCCATAAATATGCGATGAAAGCGACAGGCAACATCATTCATTACGTGGATGTGGTTGGGTTCGCCGAACAATTTCTCGATTAAGCACCGCTCGCATTCGCTCATATCTGAACTAATCTCAAAAATTCTACATACACGCTAGATATCCCATCTTCAGCTCTGGGGCCCTGAGATAATCAGGCTAGAACGTTCTCAGGTCACTGACAAAGGCGGTTCATGGCTCTGTGACTAGTAGGGGTGGTACTCTCCATCCGTCAAGAGCAATCAACCCACCACGGAATTATTTGACTGTGAAAGAATCTGGGGATAAACCTAAGAGCACTCCTTTGCCACTGTGAGAAGAGATAGTCTAGAGATGTAGCTTCATGAAATCCCAGTAGTAGTATCCACACTGTTTACGGTTTCAATGATTTTAGAACAGAAACGGACTATTCCTTCCAAAAACTAATGCAAGATACTTCATTTGTGGTCATGAATAAGATACGAGTCACACTGCACGTTACAACTATCAGAAAAAAAAGAAAGAAATAGGTGGAAAAAGTTAAAAATTACCTTCGAACAGTATCAATAACTTCTTGTTTGTACAGTTTGAGCATCATTTCTTCGTAGTGTTCTAGCTGTATGGTATTGATAGATCCCACTAAGAAAGATACCATATCAGTCAATGGAAAAAGAAATGAAACTCTGTTTTTTCATAATCTAACATGGACTTGGAAGTGTAGGTGTGTTTCTTCACTTATATAAAACTCTCGTTCTCAGGAATATTTGAGATACATTTGAGAAATTAGATCGGCAAAATGATTTTAAAGCGGCTACAATCGTATATTGAATCATATGGACTAATATATATATATATATATATATATATATATATAATATATATATATATATTATGATATATATATATATATATATATGTAAACGCACAAAATTGATAAAGACCTCAAAACATTCGTAAAAGGTGGACAAAAAATGTTCCGGACTTCTTCTTTCTGTTCAATATTTCTCATGCATTTAAGTTTTTGTTTTTGCTGTCGTACAAAGCACCTTCTTGCGGTCATATATATATATATATATATCTATATATATACATATATATATATATATATATATATATATATATATATATAACGTTCTATGATGAAATTGTCCCGAGAGCATAAACGATTCTTGATACTACGCGAGAATCGTTTGGTTTCAAGTGCTGCTTTGACACGCAACGATACTCGTACAGCATCAACAATCGTTTTTGTTCTCGGGACAATTTCATCTTACAACAAATGTATATAGTGTTGTATATTAAAATGACAGCAAGAAGTGCTCTAAACGATAGTAAAACAAAAACTAAAATGCATGGAAAATAATCTGCAAGAACAGAAAGGTCCGAAAATCTCCTTGACAACCCAATCAACAGAAACTTTATCTTACTTCCAGAAGATGGTCGAGTGATGTGTCAGCTTGGGAGTAAATCATGAGCCACTCCGGGACTTCTGAAATATACGCTTTTTTTAGTGAATTGGAAATAATGTATTCTTACAGATAGGAATAGATATTATTTGCAACGTACGTCACTATGAAAAATTGAAAAACTGAAGAGCGTTTTAGCTCAGCACATTCTAGTGCCACGAACACGAGTTTTATCCTCACAAGCGGTAGTAAGTGATACTCGGTGCCGGGGTTGGCCCCTATCCCCAACAATCACCGACAGTTGATAAACAAATGCCCTAAGGAACGCTCCAGCCTAGCTATCCTCGAAATTGCATGCAGATCAGCTCAACGAGTATTCTACAACGTTCAAGAAGAAGGCTTAATCTTCAAGCAAGCGATGAATGCGAGGAGACCAATTGATTGCTCGAAGTACTAAGATCCGAACAATAAAAGTGTGAATACGAGTCGTATAGAAAAAGTACAAGGTAAGGATAAAGGCCTGATCGAAGATCCCTTCTTAAAATTTGCCACTCACTGGCTCTATTGGGGATTACAGAACATTTTCTGTCATGTTTTTATCCACCTAAGACCAATCTCTCGACCTCGGAAAAACGAAATATTTGGTTTGTATGGGACACAAAGAGCACATGTCGCGCAGTGGTTACAGGTGCTCTGCATCGCATACAAGGTTGATAATTCTATATCGCGGTCATGGCTCACCAGACCATCCATCCCTCCGGGTTCGGTATATTGGTACCAAATTGGTCGCAGGCTTGTCTGGAAGGATAGACAGCACTAACTCTATACAGCGGGGTCACCGCGGGTCATTGTAAAGGCCAGATTTGCATTCAGTTACCTCAAACGAAGTTAAAAAATGAGGATGAAAGCATGACGCATCTCTTGGGGATTGATCAACGCCGAGAGCTTTATCCCTTTATGGGACATAAGATCGACTTAATCACGGCACGCGCTCAGTCACAAAGTTTGGCTTATAAATGGTCCCTATATTTCTTTCATGGCAAAGTACAATGTGTAATATAAGCATGACTTGTCGTTAGAATGCTTATAAGTTGTGGACATACTTAAGACGATTGAATGTGCAATATGGAATAGCACCGGATTATTCACTTCGACAATTTCATTCGAATTTATAAGTGAATTCAATTAAACACCGCAGTAAATTAGAATCTCGAAAAAATTTGTCAGAGTTCACAAGCACTCATCATCAGATGAAGAAACCAAAATCAATCAGAGAAGCAGATTTGGGAACTTTCTCAAATGGAGATGGTAGACAGAAAAATAAAGCGCAGAGCTTCACCTTCATGGTGTATGATATTGAGATGTTCAACAGCACTTTCAGCACGATGACTTGCCACCATCATTGATTCCGTTCGATTAATCGGCACCAAGGGTTGACTGACAGACTGATTTACTGGCTGCGCAAGACCAGGATGCTCGATTTGTGACCGGCCATCCATTTCACTAAATTAAACCACCAAGAGTAACACTTGTTGAAAATCTTCATGATTTGTTCATCAATAAAATGTCTGTAACACTTCTCTTACTTGTAGTAAATCACGCCGGTACTGTGTTGGAAAATTTTATTCCAACCAGGAGGTAGATTTTCCCTGGCTAATGGATGAATCCAGTGGGTTCTGCAGGTGTTGTGATCCACATAGTACCTAAAACAAGTGTTTTAGTAAGCTATAAGTACAACAGCACTACATTGCTCAAAAAGAGCCGATTCAAAGAGGACGGTGGCACTGACAGAGACACCACCGAACACTCTATGACGCCATTTAGTGGGTACCCGATTGTTTGACTTCTTATGCGATACACAAAAATGCCTAGTTTTCCCTACTGATAGGAAAGGCAATCGCATGACTAGGGAAACTCTGTACCTAATGTCTTGCCTTCACATCAATACAGTGGCGAAACGAGTGGGCCACCATGCGTCCGTCTGTATATACGAAACATCTGTGCGCAAAACCCTTGAACTACTTCCGATAGAAGGATGAAGAAGAAAGCTCTCCGCGTTGATCAATCCCTGAGCAATGCGCCATATTCGTCTCCGATTTTCAGCTTAGTTTGAGGTATCTGAAGCCATATCTGGCCTTTACAATCACTCGCCATGGTCTCCTGCTGTCAGTCAATGCTGCTAATCCTCATAAACAAGTTTGAGATTTGTCCGGTACCAAATTACCGAGCCCGGAGGGATGGATGGCTTGGTGAGCTATGAGCGCGAGATCGAACCACTGCCCTCATGTGCGACGCAAAGCACCTCTAACCACTGCTCCACATGCGGTTTTTACTTCCGACAAAATCCGAAGAACCAAAAATGAACTCAAAGGAGTTCCTCCGACCACCTATGACTTTGTACCATTACCAAAAAGCAAATTTTTGATCTGAAGCCAGAGATATTCTTCATCCAGTTGAGACTCGGTGCGGCTGATCTCAGTTGAATAACTGGAAGACTAAAGAATAACAAAGCAATGAGCGTTTTGAACAGCGCTAAGAGTACAGAAACGTTCGAGTGAGTAGACAGCGTGTCAATCTGACCTTTCTAGTCTTTGAAGAAAACCAAAGTCGCCGAAACATTAACCAAAAAACAATGAAGTACGGTCTGCTTTGATGAAAGAAAAAGTCAAATCTCAGTTAAAAATTCTGCAAGCACTTTGGATTAACACCACTAATCCAACTATAAACCGCAGGGAGGATTGCGTCGTTATCACTCGTGATATGAGTCAGTGTATAAGACTGTTGTTTTGATGGGTAAGGTGCGTTACGGGCCTATGTGATCTCCTTCCGGTGGTCTACACTTGAATCATTCGGTGAAACACGTATGAAAAGCGGTGAGTATGTTGAGAGCTGATTTTGTGCTTGATGCGATTGAAATCTAGGTCTTGTGTTTTCTCTCTAAAGGAGCAATGAAGTGTTTGACTGATTGGATTGCGGACAATTTGACCTTTCCAGGCTCTGAAGAAAGCGAACTGTCGAAACGTCAGCTGCTAAATAAAGATTAATGTAACACCTCGTGTTTGGCGCAGAGAAGAAAATCAGGAATTATATTGAAGAATGCCGAGGTTAAAAGACAGTGGGTCTTGGGAATTGAAAGAAATAGTAATAATGAACTCCAGCAGAGAACAACGATCGCCTCAAGAAAAGTCTCCATGTATTACCTGTATCCATCCGGTGTCACTTCTACAGCCCAGTTTGGTGGAAGTGGTAGCTCGTCTTGTTGCGGTGTACCAGACACCAGGCAGTTATCCCCTATATGTCAAAATGAATAATGTTAACTGAACACTCAAACACAAGTTTTTTACAGTTACCAATTATTGACGATCCTAATTGCCTCCGTTGACCAGGAAGACTTTGCAGTGAAACAAATCGCTGTTGCACTGTTGTAGAGGCTCTGAAACACTGATGTATTAACTCAAAAATACAGAAATCTCAACATAAATCATAGAAGTAAAATTGCCTATATTAAGAGCTAACTGAGTGTCTAAGTGATCCATGAAAGATTCGACGTTTCCAATGCTATGCGAAGAGGTCAAGGGCTTTCGAAGGTACTCTCTCCTACTTGGATCACTGAAACGAAAACAACAACAAGATTTTGAATAAGAGTCAAATAACGTAACGACCGTGCTCATAAGACACAACCGTCGTTTCTGAAAACAGATTTGGAAAATCAAAAGAGTCTCATGGAAACTTTATGAGAAAACACAAACATAGGCAGATGCACAGTGGAAAAATTTATATCAACTGAATCTGATAAACCTCTAATGACCACTGAGGTTTTATAAGAAAGACGACGAAATCAACGACTTTTAATTAATGATATATTTGCCCAAACAAATTCTTTTTATGATGTGCAAAACTTTTGAGTCAGGCGGGACTCAAACCCGCATCTCATTCTATTGTAGAGCGCGTACTCTAACTTGTTGCCCACCTAGGCCAAACCGCTGACGCTTGGGTGGCAGATAGATTCGTTATAGCGTAGAAACATTATGACAAAACGGGCATCAGTACTGCAACGAATTAGAGCACGTGCTACCGGATGGAGCGAGATGAGAGTTCGAGACCCGCCTGATATATTACTTGAATGCAACGTTGCAGTGGCCCATGGAGTTATGCCAGGCAGTTTTTTCGCAAGACAGCTCCATATCAAAGCAAGTATAGAGTTGTACACCAAAAGTTTGCAAGAAAATGCACAATTGAACGATACCAAAATCTTACAAGTTCAATTACCACTGGTTGATAATTTAGTGCTAATGCTCTAAGGCCAAAACATAAGGAACGACTTTATAGAAAAAATTAGTGGTTAGTAAACAATTTGAATAAAAACATTTGGATTCTAACCTAAAACTTTGTGACGACAAATTTCCCAGTGGACTTCTACGCTCTTCCGTATTGTCGACGTGATTAACCATCAGATGTGCGTGCGACGGTGGGAGTGAGGTGGTGGAAGTGACGCTTAGAGCTGAGTCTGAGTGTGGTCTCATCGCTGGTCCATCTGCGTAAATCGTTACTGGTTCCCCCTGAAACTGGTAACGCTTCGTGAATTCACAGCCCGACGACTGAAGCTTTTGATCGGATTGATTTGAACAAATGGATTAAGACACATCAAGGAATAACAATACGTCCACAAAAATGGATACAACATCCGTTCGAGGACGGGATTTGCTTTTAAGCAAGCGTCAATGTCTACTCATAACATCGTGACACTGCTACAAAGTAGTGAAATGAAAAACTCTTGTAAATTAACCAATTCAGAGCGGCATATACCTGTAAGACTACACAACTACTTAGAAATCTTCTTCGCTGGATAGAGAATTTCTTCCAAACTTTTAGTAATCATTAAAAGCTTGAAACAGCAATTCCAACTACATGCTTGTTTTCTAAAAAGCCTTCTTAGTGCGCTGTAGTTTGGAAAATAAATGATGTTTCGCTCTCAAAATGCTTCGTTTGCACGGCTGGGGTTTGTGGATAGCTTTCCGTTAGACTTTTAGCAGTCATTCGATAACAGAAAATTTGATAACTTTTTACCTGAGTTTGTTTTGAAAAGGTCTTTTAAGAGCGCTGTAAGAGCGAAAAGAAGACCACGCTGCGCCAAACAGAGGAAAAATTCTGATTAAACAGCAAAAATCGCGCGCTGTTCACAAATCGACGTGGATGGCCGATCTACTGCCGTCTTGATCGGGTTAAATAGAAACATCATGGAGATTCGCCGAGATTATTATACAAATTATAAAATAAAAAACATGGTTAACCTGTTCGAAACGGCGTGTACCGCCTCAGGTACACGACCATTTCAAGTCATCTTGCACTGAACAGAGTTTTTCTCTTAGAACTCTAAGTAGTTGCGAGAGCTGCAATCTCGGCGATTTCAGCACTGTGGTTTGCTTTTCAAAAGGTCTTTTCATGCAGTAAGCGCAGAAAATAAGAATACTTTCACAAGGAGCCCGTTTTTTTTGCTGGGCTTGGGTTTTGTGGATGACTTTTCAATAGCCATGACTGTGAAATTGAGTTTGGTTTCCACAAAAGTTCTCATTATAACGCTGTTAAATCAAAGCATGTTCTGCGCACTTAGGAATTTTATAAACAACAAGAGCATATCAGGGTGCAGAAAAAATCATGAAGCACCAGAGCAAGACTAAAAACCAGATTTCGTGTCAATTTCAAGAAAAATTCCGATGAGATAACGAAAAAATCGCGCGCCGCCTGTGAATCACGCTGCGCGATCGGTTAACTGCCGTCCCGAACGGGGCTATGAACGGGTAATTGATGCGTACTTTTCTATGGCAAAATCATATTGTGATCCACGCAGAAATCTCGCATAAAAGAAATAATTGTTATATAAGATCCTACAGCTTTTGCCAATCGTGAAGAATTCTAAGAAAAAAAGAACGAGACTTGATGGGGTCCTATTTTTCAGAATAGCCAACCTTATTTGCCCGTAGTTCGGAATGTGACACCTGAGAGGTTGCGGCCGAATTCTGAGAGCACGCCGCATTGTTCGACACCGACACATCAACAGCGATCGACGATTTTTTCGCCAGTGTACGAGTGTGCGCTGGAATTCGATGAATTCAGATTTGAACGGACAAAAACCTATAAATTAGAACAATGCTGGAAAATCTAATAAAACCTGTAGCTAGAAAAAATAGCGAAAATCACCAACGTCGATCGAGTACATGAGAAACGACGAGAAAATCAATGTAGATCGGGTGGATGAGAAAAAATTATTGATCTAAGTACTACCAAGTTCATTCGAACAAGAAAGAAACCTGAAAAAAAGAAGAAAAAGAAAAAAAAATAGAGGGAACTCACACGAAAGTGAAGGTACTCGAGGTGGACTTGCTCGTCTCACGTACAGTCCCTGCGTTCCTTCGATATAGGAAGGGAGCTGCTGTTGTTTCTTGCTCCATGAGAACATCCTAGAACTGACAACGTCGTTATATTGGGGTCGTTCCATGAGTTTTGGCACTAGACCAATGAAACACCAAATTTATAAGCCAGGAGTAATCAAATTTGAAATCCGTCGGCGCACACAACAGCTGGTCGGCTTGCGCAGCTCAGATCTTCGGACTCTATTCGCATCTTCAATTAGTGAAGACGGACCGTTTATCAAGTAAGAAGCAATCAACATTACATGACTTTGGTATCGTTCAATTGCGCATTTTCTTGCGAATACTTTGGTATACAACTTGAGTATACTTGCCCTGAGATGGAGCTGTCGTGGGAACAAATCCACTTGCTACTCATGCACGAATGGGCGCATGGCGGAAATTCTAGTGAACCGGCGCGTAGGATCAATGGAGCTTTTCGTGGACGACCCGAGTGTGGCTGATCCAGCAGACTGTTCTCTTCAGCTTGGAACTTCGCGAACCACTTTCTAGTCGTCCTTTCTGCAACCGTATCACGGCCCTAAGCTCCACTGAGCTTGCGCGCCGCTTCACTAGCCTTTCCCCTACGCGCCATTCGTACATGAGTAGCAAGCGAATTTGTTCCGCAGACACCTCCATTTTAAAGCAGGTATAAGAAAGTTGTATACCAAAATGTTCGCAAGAAAATGCGCAATTTAACGACACCAAAACCAACCAATTTTAATTTCTCCTGGCTAAGAAAATTTGGTGGGTATTTGTCCATCATGAGGGTACAGATGAAAAAACCGATCTCATTCGCTGGAGATAAATTTTCATAGGACTGTTAGTAAAGATTCAAAAGCTGTAGACATCAGGCTACAGCTGTCCGTGGCCGGTTTTCGAAAAAGACTTCATTGACGTTGCTACAGAAGTAAATCCCTTGTGTTCCACACACGCATTGTTCTTGCAAGAGAGACTCTTTCTTCGGACTATTCATAATTATTCGATAGCGTAATCGCTTCTGATTCCAACGCTGTGCTTATATTGTAAAAAAACCCTTTCTCTGAAACGTAGCAGGTAAAATAAGTTGAATTCCGACGTGTGACCAAGGGAAGGGGGCTTTGGCCAATTCACGTGCCTGCGCGTGAGGCGAACACGTTCGATGACGCGATCATCATGAATTTTTCGGGCACGTTAACGCGTAGAGAAAAATCACGTCAGAAGTTCACGTGGTCGCCTTACGCTCAGGCACGTGAATTGGCCAAAGCCCCATTCCCTTGATCACAGATGGAATTCAAATTATTTGACCTGCTGCGCTTGCAGAGAGACGGTCTTTTCACGATGCAAGCACAGCGTTGGAATCAGAAACGATTACGCTATCGAATGATCACTGATAGTCCGAAGAAAGAGCTCTGTAGAGACGAGAAATATGCACTGTCTAGCAACGCGAGAAATCTCCTTCTGTAGCAACATGAAGAGGAGGCTTTTTCGAAATCGGGCGATACTGGGATGTAGCTAGAAATCTAAGCTTTCGAATGATTACTGACACTCCTATGAAAAGTTCCTCTCCAGCGATTAAGATCGGTTTTTCATTTGTGGCCTCGTAATGGACAAGTAGCCATTTTGTGTTCATTGCTCTGGTGCTGGAAACTAATGAAAAGGTCCAATAACACACGGACTGAGGTGCTTTAATCAACGTGATTTATCGCAATACATTTATCTGACCGTTTCTTGCGGTGTCATAGTCTTATAATATACCCAATAATGGTCCGTCGGTGGTGAAAACGGTTAGTATACGCAGCTGGAAAGAGTGAGATCTGGGTTCGAATCCCGGCTGACGCAAACCGTTTTTGCACAGCACTGCACATTATTGGGTAACGTAATTTACTTGTGCAAAATTGTAGTAATCTAACGGTCAGTCACACACATTGATATCTCTTGACTATTACTTGAGCCACGCATGTCATGTGGTCTGTCAATGGGCTGGCTTGAACAGCCCGATACACGTGTTTCGGCCTTGAAGGCCTCATCAGTCGGGGGGTGCCTTCTCGTCTTTTGCCCAATCCTCTCGGGGCGCTCAGTCTCCGCCCTCCCCTCCCCCCTTCCCTCCATATAAAGAGTAGGCGACGCCGAAGGATTTACACAATCGCCGTCAAGTGAAAAATTTTGAGCGTGGTCGCGAGAAAACACTCGAAACAAACACCACATTGTTATGTTTTTCAGGGCGAACATTGATAGACGATCAGTTCAAACTGTTATGAAAGAGAAACAAACGAGATAAGAACAAAAAAGCAGACAAAAATAAGGAATAAAAAGGCGTATTTAAGTTCGTCCGGACTAAGAAGCTTGCTTGTCTCTCAGCTAGTCTCGATCAAACAAACAGAAGAGCTCATTCCCCAGGTGAAGCCCCAGGAGGCTCGTCCCGCGCTCCGACGATGACCTCTCCGGGCGACATCGCGACTTCCGGTTCTTTTTGCCGTCGACCACTTCGCGTCGTTTAGAAAACGTCATCTGCAATTTCTGGAAATGTGGGTGTAAAGGCCGTAAATGGGTTATGGATAAACCCACTTGAGCTGGGACTCGGTTTCGACGGGGTTTTCAAACCCATCTTGGATCAATGGTGATCTACCGCCCCTCTTCCTTCCTTACTCTTCCTGTTCATTCGTGCTCTTATTTCTTCGTTCTTTCTTGCATTTTTCGTAAAGAGGGTGAGACAGGAAATCCACTGAAATTCGTTCTTCTTTTGTAAAGTAGACATTCAGTTTGAAACTTGGAGCGCTATGGCCGAGTGGTTCTGATGTTCGTCGCGGCGAGCGCAGCTGAGCTCCACCCCCAACTCCGGCGGTCAACAATAACGCCCGATGGACCACCACAGCCAGGCTACCCTCGAGATTGCAAGGAGACTTGCTCAATCAGTATTCTACGACGTTCAAGAAATAGCAGATTAACGAAATCGAATGCTGGAAGTACTGGGATTTGCACATTATTCAGAAACCAAAGAGGAGACGTGTTCAATGAGCTGCAGTGGGAGAAAAGACTGGTTTAACCATAAACAGGCGAAGATGGAGTTCATGAAGAATGCCTGATGCGAAGGTTAGTAAATCGAATAGGATAGTTCTCGGACCAAGGAGACCACCCTCGTACGTGTAGCTTGGACGTTCAATGAACTTGGAGAACAACATGAAGAAGGAACTCGACAGAAGAAGGAGAGCAGCAGGAGCCGCACTCGGGCCCCTCAAAGAAGCATCGATTAGATAGCGGACCCCAAACTCCGTGCTCACCTTTTTAATTCGACCCAGCTCTCTGTAACGCAGCAGAGACGTGGATGATACTACAACAGATTAACGAAATCGAATGCTGGAAGTAACTGGGATTCGCACATTGAAAGAAGAAAAATTGGAAACATAAGCGTTAATCAGAAACCGAAGCGGAGACGATGCTCAGTGAGCTGAAGTGGGTGAAAAGACTGGGCTAAGCATAAACAGGGCGAAGATGGAGTTCATGAAGAACCCCTGATTCGAAAGTTAGTAAATCGATAGAATAGTCTCGGACAAGGAAACCTTGGACGTTCAAACCTGGAGAACAACAGAAGAAGGAATCGACAGAAGAAGGAGAGCACACGAGCCGCACTCGGGCCAATATCGTACAAATTGGATAATCGTGTTTATTTATTGATAAAGCTGGTTCGGACGTAGCAGGAGTAGTGGATTATACAACAGACTTCAAAGAAGTGCGTAAATGACACTTGAGCAGAGTTAGAAAGTCTCTGCTCCTATTTTTATTTTTTAAAATACGCATTATATAAACACTATTAGGAAAACTATACTTAACTAACTAATAAACATTAATAACTAAAATATCAATTTAATTTAAGGTATGCAAAGATTATTATACTAGCTCAGACTTTTCTTAAACAAACATTAATCTATATGAAACTCTGAGTGTACGAAATTTTTTTACCTTATTACTTTCTCCTTTCATAACAATATAATTTTTTATCATTATATATTTCAAAAATCAAAAATAAAATTATTTACTTATCTTGTACTTTACTTATTATAACATACTAATCCTTATAAACCTTATCTCCTTCTCTCTCTCACTATATTTATTCTTCCCTTTTAACCCAATTCTCTATTCTTATTTATTTCCTTTCACTTTTTTCCTTCTATCTATCCATTACCCTTATATCTCTGTTTTATCTCTTCCTCCCCCCCCTACATTCTTCTCCCTCAACTTCCTTTTTTTTTTTTTTTTTTTTTTTTTTTT